>CAHIKZ030004391.1:7840000-7910000 GCA_903632075.3 Acanthosepion pharaonis
GGAAGAAAAAAAAATATTTGTACGATTTCTGTTATTATTACACAATGTCTACGAAACGTAATAACAAGGTTTTTTTTTCATTTTTTTATAACGCATTTTTTTATCTGTTGGTCATCGCAGGTACTTCGAGTCGTAACTTATAAAAAAAATAATGATTTTTTTTTTACAAACTACTAATGACAATTGAAATCAATCTAAAAAAAAAAATCTATAATAAACGGATGTCTATTTACTTTACTATTTATTTACGTTTCATGTTTGTAAGCCAGAGAATCAATATTTTTTGTATGAATATTATTGCACACTTTGCACTTTAAAGAAAAAGTAATTTATTTATTTTTTCTTTGAATATAATATTTTCAAAATGTTTAAAAAATTGATTACATTGTCACATCGTTTCTTAGTAATTTTTTATTTTAATTTAGTCAGTCTTATAAAAATGGATAAAAAATAAAATTTAAATATTTAATAAAAGCAGAAAAGCTTATTTTCTGTTGTATGGCTACTTTACACTTTTCTACAGCAATCAGATTTGAAGCTGTGGAGAGCCATAATTCCATACATTTCTGAATTACGTAGAATTTTTAAACTAAAAAGAGACCCAAAAATGAACATAAAAAAAAACAAACAAATATTTGCTGGAAAGTAGAAACCAAACTTGAATGGAATTATTAAGATTTTCTTTTTGTTTTTAGTAGTCAAACAAAAACTACCCTTTTTGAATGAGAAGATACACCTTGTCCTTACCTTGTTGAATAATAATAACAATAAGAAATGCCTCAATAATCAACATATTTTTGTTTACTAACACAATGGAAAAAAAATCAAAACACAAATCATTGAAGACAGAAAATCTGAATTTAGTACTTTTTAAAAAAAAATTTCTTGAATAAAATTACCAAAAGACCTGATGACAATTATTAACTGACAGTATCAACAATAATTTATTTTAGTATCACTTTTAATAAACGAAATTTATAAACATATGTAATGTAAAATTACATGTGGAAAGTTCTTATTTACAGGGTTGTGGTTTTAAAACAAACATAACGCCCCCCCAAATGTTTTTCTTCATTCATCGTTAATGAACTCAACATCAGATTGATAACAATAATTCTTTAAAACTAAAAAAGACAACCCGGGGATACTTTTATTTTTCTATTGTCATAACGTAAAAAAAGATTTTTTTTATTGCTTTTATTCAGTTTCCATAGGAGAGAAAAGATATTTTTGAAAAATATGGAAAAAATTCCATTTTTTTGTTTCTCTTTTTTTGTGGATAAATAATTATTTTCTGGCATTTTCCTTTTTATGTACTTTCCACTGGGTATTTCTATTACATCAATTCTTCTATTTTTGGTTTGTATTTCTTTGGTCACTAAAAACCATACAAAAACACACCTAAAAAAACTATTTAGTATTCTTTTTTTTAACTTCCTCATTTATACCTTTCTAAAAAACAACAAAAAGAGAAAAAGAAATCCAGGAAGCAAATTCGAAATTCCACATAAAAAGTTGTCATATCAATATTAATTATTTATTACCTTAACCCCCCCCCCCAAAAAAAAACACACACTAGCACATTTATTGTCTTCTTACCTGTTCTATTCTCAGAGTGCATATTTTAATAAATTCACTTATCATAATGATGAATTACTTACTCCGGTGTTCTTACAAGAACAAGAAGACTCTTCTTCTTCCCAATATTAGAATTACGTTGTTAATGTTATTATTCATTGCTTTTTTTTTTTTTTTTTTTTTTTTTTTTTTGGTGTCCCCCTTTTTTTAAACAATATACAATTTCGTTTTTGCTTAGCATGCTTGGTTGTATATTTATTTATTTGTTTTTTTTTTTTTTAAACCATTAAAAATGAGAGTATGATTGACAACTGTTTTATTGTGTAAACTTTTATCATTTAAAGGATTTTTTTTTTTTAATTTAGTAAAGAAAGGTTTTTTAAAACAATATAAAAAAAACTGATAGTTCTGTGAAATTGTCATTAAAACATGCTTTTTTATTCTGAGTCCAAAATTACGTTTTGGTGTGACATGTCAAATCTTTAAGAAGACGACGCATGTGTGTATTTTCGAACATACTGCCTTCTTCTCTTTCATATGGAATATCTGAATGATGAAGTCAGTCACTCAAGTGTTACTCGTCTGATAGCATTTTTTATTAACTGTCCATGATCAATTAATTTCTATACAGCAATGCTGCCTGTGCTTTTTATTTTAGGGTTTTAAGATGAAGTTTTCCTTTTTTTGAGTTTTGAAAAGTTCATCTCTAGTCGTAAATGAATTGAACCACACAGCTTACAGTTCGAAAACTGCTGCATTTCACCTTCTTTGCATGGTTGTTTTATTTAATTTTTTTTTTTTATCTATTTTTAGCTTTTCTTTCTCATAATTTCATAGTACAATTTTTAACTCTTACTGTGGCGCGAACCTTTTTAAAACTATTTCATATTTTTACATTTAAAAATGAAAAAACCTCTTTAAAATCATTTGACAATTCAAACTTTCTCAATTTCTGACTCTTATTTGACATAGGTTCATACTCTACTCATCTAAATTTCATTTTTCTTTGATTAATTTTTCTTGTGTATTACAATTCTAAGGCTGTTTCATTTCAAGGGGCTAAAACCACAAGTACAAACACTGCTAGAGATTCTTGTAGAAGTAGCATCAATAAGGTCTTTTTTCCCCCTTTAGTAAATATGGCTAGTTGTTTTACATCTTAGCCCAAACTTCTAAGCTGTCTTGTCTCTATTCAAACTCGGATAGATTGATTGATTGCGTGTGTAGTGGTGGTGGTAGTGGTGAACAAGACTTTCCTGTTTTTTGTTACTCATGCTAGTTACAGTATTTCTACATCTCTGATGAATTTTTTTAATTCTTACTGCACTTGTAGTACACTTTTTTTTTTTTTTTTTTTTTTTTTTTTTTTTTTTAAATCTCAAATTGTTTGCTTTAAAAAAGTCTTTAAAATTAAGTCACTTTTTTTGTTAATAATTTTTGCATAACCATCTTTTATTGATAAACTTGATTACTTGAATTATTTTAATATTATTAATTAACTTGTCACAATTGGTCATTGAAATATTTTATTGGTAATATTTCTGATATGTTGTCACTCAAATATTCTACATAATTATTTAATTAAAAGACTAATTTCACTTGATATCAACCTTATTTGATTAACTTAGTTTCTTAATGTGTGAACAGTGAGCATTTTTCAAAATCAAATCTATATTTTTTTAATTTACATTTTTTTTTTTTTTTTTTTACTACACAGCTTTTCAACTGTATAGGCAATACACTTTTAAGAATAAATTTCTTGTGACATTAATGATTAAGTTTTCTTAGCCAAGTTCAAGATGTACAGTCAATAAGAAATGGAAATTTTACTAATGTGTTATATTGTAATTTTGGGAAAATAATTTTATACAGTGCTACACTAACAGAAGGTTTTTTTTTGTTTTTTTTTAAATCTATTTTATTTTCATGATTTTTACATGTCTATAGATTTTATATAATACATATTAAAAACTTCATATCTTAAAGCTTTTTTTTTTTTTTTTTAAGATTATTTACTGAAATTAGCATATAACATTTGCTGATAGGGATGGAAAATTATGAATATGAAATCTGTTATAGAATTGATCCATAATATTTAAAACAAATCTCTTTATATATATATATATATTTTTTAACTTAAAATTAATTAATGCAATACAATTATCATTGATTAATTTTAGATGACCATATTTAGAGCATCATAGAAAACAATTTTGTCATGTGAATAACACCTTGGTTGTGTTCTGGTTTCTATAACCAGCATGATAAATGAATTATTTCAGGATATAAAAATAAATGGTGTTCATCATCATCATCATTCTTTCATTTCTCTGACCCCTAAAGTATAATGGCTTAATAATTAAGGAAAATCATTACTTTTCGTGAATATTCTTTTGCTAATGAATTGGTTTGCTGGAAAACCTCTGAATCACATAATGTGTAATAATAATTGTTAATCCTTTTGGAGTTACTCATCGGTGTTTGTGACTGAAGCATGTGACAAGTTTCCTGTCATTGAGAAAAGTGCCAGTTGTGTGTAAAGTAGGAAGGAGAGGTTCACACTGCTGTTGACTGGGAAATCCTAATAATAGAATTTAAATGGCAAAATCAAAAAGACGGCAAAATGAGAATTAAAAAAATCTCTGGGGTTGTTTCCCATTTTGAGAGATGTGGTAAACCAACAGAACCTATCATACCTCTGGAATAAACTACTGGAATCTTTTAAAGGTCAACTTAAAAAAAAAAAAAAAATTGGTCAGTAGAATTAAGGTGCTACCTGAGAAAGGTCAGTGATTATTTTTCATCCAAGAGAAAAATGATATGAGCTGTAAAGATTTTGCCAGGACTCGTCTACTTGAGAGTTCAAACAAAGGCGATTAGAAATTGTGCCAAATTATTTCATCCTATTTGAATTTGATTGTTCATCTCACAGTACTCGGATTTAGATAGAGAAAAGCAACAACCAATTGTTATATAATGCATTATTTGGTTTCTACAAGTCTTAAAATATTTTTGATAGTTTAAATACAAATAAAGACTAAAATTTATCTTTATTACTTTAGTATAAACTCTTACTTTGTTTCACGGTGAAGGAACATTGTTCTTTTCTTTTTTTCTTTAATTTTTGTAATTTTATTGTCCAAACGTGGCTACAACTCATTAGGCATTTATTTATATTAGCTTCTCTGTCTTGAGTCACTTTCCATTTGTTCTTCCATGCCTCTTTTTTTAAAGCCTTTTTATCAATAACAATAAATGAAAGATAAGTAAGATAATGAAAGATAAGTAATGAAACAAAAAAAAAAGATTTATTATTTCTGTTCTTTATCAAAATGTTTTCTCTTTTCCTTATTTGCTCCTTTATTTCATCTTGGAAATTAGTTTAAGAACAAATTTAATTCTGAGGCTTTTAATAAACTTTACTGTGTACTTTGACCATAATGGAGCTGTTTCTATAGAGAAAAAAAAATTGACTACTTATCCATACCATATTAACTCTTTGAGGGTTTTGGAATCATAATGTGAATAGTGAATGCTTAAATATTATTAATGTTTTTATAACAATTTCATGATATTTTATGATGCCTTAAAAAGTAGATGCTGAATAAAGATGTAATTTTGATACGTTGTCATCTTAATTTCTTTATGGCTAATAACATTGTTTTTAGTTTTCACAGCAATATTTTTAGTTTTGTTGATTGTTTAATTTTGTGTTGATTAGATTCTTTTAATGAAGCAAAAAGGTAAAAATATAAGCACAAAATTCACAAATAGGCAAAAAATTGTTGTTCTCTTTGTATGGGTTTGTGATTTTTCTTAGAAAAATGGAAGAATGTTGGTTAAGCTAAAGTAAATAAATACATAAGATTAAGTGAATTCTGCTGTGATTTGAACCTTAAACATGGAGATCATCAGGAAAATGACATTTGGTGACCTTCTGTTTTATATATATATATATATATATATATATATATAAAATGAACTTTATATTTCAATTCTTTTTTGTTTGTAATGAATTGAATTAATCCTGTTTTTATTTGTTTTTTTTTCCAAATGAATATTTCATTTAAAGTAAATTTTTAACATTTTTTACATGTAGTTTTAGACTTAAAAATTTCTCACTGCTTTGAGTATTTAAATGCTTAATTTCATTTGAGAGATTAATTTCATAGAATAAAACTGCAATAACATTGTTATATATATATATATATATATATATATATATAGGGAATGAGATCTTTTTGTAATAAAACTTTGTTCTCTTGGCTTGCATTCAGCCATGTAACTCTGTTAAACAAAGAATCAGACTAGCTTCAAAGTACAACTGAAATATTAAGGAGCTCAGTGTAAACTTGTGAAATTAGGCTTATTTTTCTGTTGTTATCTATTTGAATAATTAATCCAATGAGTTTATCTTTCTGCTTTTGCAAACAAGACTGGGATTGATAGACATTATTTAACTGACACCATGCAAGTGTCTGTCACCAGAGTTTCTCGGCAGACTATATTTCCTTTCCACTGTGCATCTCTCAATCTCTCTGTTGTCATCCATCTCAAATAGATCTATTCTATCAGTAAAGAAAGTATTGATGAGAATAATGTTGTCTCAGTTGTCAACACCTATGCAATATCCAAGAGTCCAGCTTGTATATAGATTACCTGATTAAAAGTATATTTATTATCTGTTTGAATAGCATAAGAATTCTCTGAAGTGCATGGCCTCTTCTTAGTTTCTCTCTAGTGACTATGTAGCTATCTTATATATAATATAGGAACAGTTTGTCTGTTAGGTATACATAAGCAAACCACCATTTTATGTAGAACATTCAAGTTTAGTATTCATACTGATTGAACCTATGGGAGGTTTTAAAAAGAAAAAGGTTGTCATAGAGAAAGAGTAGAGCTTACCTCCCCCATTTCATTTATTTATTTTTGTATTTCCTTTTTTATCCATAAATATTCTTTATAGAAATAATTACTATTTGTAACAATAATATTTGTTTTTCATTATTAATGTCTGGGTAAAAATATTTGCATGTTTTGAAGAAGCAACTTCACTGTCAGTCACAATTTTCTCTGTAAAATATCTTTTCTTCTTCTCAGTAATTTTTCATTGGAAAATTACCAAAAAGTCTATTTTGGTTTTATTGAACCTTGAATAGTGGTGATAACAAATTTTTAACATCAAAGATTGTAAAATAGACATGTCTTAGATATTTTGTTTCATGTTTATGTAATACTTATCCAGTAGTTTTGTCTAAGTTGATTTTGACTGTCTTTTCTTGGCTTAGGCAATTTATCACAGAATCTTCACCAGCCAACAAAATAACTCTCTTCCACTTAATGGCACTTAGGTATAATATCCAAGGGCTAAAAAATGAAACCGTTTAGAATTTTGTAATAAAATAAAATCCAAATTGATGTTCCTAAATCTCGATCATAGCAACATAGAGAAATCACATAATGTTACCTTCTTTAGTGAAATCATGTGAGATACTTCCTAAAATATCTATACAGAAAAAGATCCTCTCATGGGATGACAATGCTGATTTGAAAAGATTGATGCTAGAAAGGAGCAGTAGAGGGAGAAAAAATGGAAGGGAGAGTATTAAACAACAAAAGAAAAAAACAATAGCACTTTAAGAAACCAATATCATTGACAGATTAGAAACCAAATTAATGAAGCCAAACATCATAGATATTGTGTTGAAATGTGGAGAAAAGCAAAAATCATAATAGCATTCTACAATTGAAGACAAAACAGAAGAGATGGTCTTGCCTGAAAAAACACTTTGAGTTGCATTTCAACCCTGACCATTGTAAACTGAAAATACTCATGGAATTAGACCATACATCCAAGCATTACACACTATTCCCACCTCCAAACATAAGCAATAGCAAACCAAATGATGAGGAAGTTAAAAAAGCTATAAAAATAGTTAAAGAAGAATAAAACATTACTTGACATTGATTTTGAATTTTTGAAATTAGTGTAACCTCTTTCTGAATTTAGGAATGACTTTCTATGTTTCATAAAGGAAGTCTGGAATCAGAAGTACATTGCACATTAATGTACAATGGAAACAAAAAGATAACTCTCAAGAATGTCACATATACAGAAGTATTTCAGTTAGATCCATTATGGTAAAGGTACTAATGAACATTATATTTCACCGTTATATGAAAATTAACTCTTGAAAGTTTGGTTTTAACTCTGGTAAAGGGTATAATGATGGTATGTGTGTCATCAAACAACTCCAGGAAATTGCTTACCTCATCAATAGAAAATTGTATACCTGCTATGTAGACCTCACAGCAGCATACAATGAAATTAGTAGAGACTTTTTCTTCTCATCCATTAGAAATTGCCTTTCAAGCTCTGAACCCACTGAATGTCTAGCTCTGATAGAAAAACTATATTGTTCAACAAAGTTGCACATGTCCGGTGAGGATCCGAGTACTGGGACATTCCAAACCTCATCTGAAGTACAAGGAGGAAATGGGAGCCCCAATGTAATCTCTTCTATGTTTTGTGTGTATACAAGCACTGATGTGAAGAGTACTAAAACATCCCATATCATATCCCAAATGAATCTACTAATAGAAATCACTGTTCCCACTTCCCCACCCGAGGCCAACGTACAGAGGATCTAGAATTGGAATGAAAGTAGTGATGGTGTATAACTCGGAATCCTTCATGAAAAACCAGGATGTAGAATTAATAAATACTAAATACTTAAAGTACATTAGTGTATAGATCAGTTATAACAAATTTAGTATGGGAAATAAGGAAACTGAACATAGTATAGACTGTGTTAGAGATAGTTTTTCCCAACACTGCAAACTGCTACAAAACCAAAACATTAGCCTAAAAATGAGAATTGTGTTCTTAAATAACCTTTCATATGGATGCTATGCATGACATGAAACTCATTCTGAAATATCTAAACTGTTGGCTATATACAACTTCTTTCTCAGATTCATGGTGAAAAATGGCTTTGAGCAGGTGAAGCATGTATGCATCTGTGAGGAACAAATTCATCAAATTTTCTGAACTATAGAATCACAAAGAACTGTGCCAGATATCAGAAACCAGATCACTTCAAGACTTTTAACAACAGCAACAACTAAAATAGATAACACATTGGTTCACCTATTGCTGGTTCATGCTCCTCCTTGGTCTTTTGAACAGGAGTTGAGGTTTATTCCTTGTTTCCTGTTAAGGATTGGATTTTGAGTTCCTTCTAAAGTCTTTTCAATATCTATAGTAACTCCTTGCATCTTAGTAACATTATTGCCTTGTTTGTGGTGAAATGTTTAGAAAAATAAAGCTCATATAATTTGGAGAGAATAATGACATAACCAAGATGCTGATGTTCCACACTACCTTAAACAAAAGGCAAGGAAGGAAACCCCCCTTGGTACTGGAAAGAGCATTAACAGTAATTGGACTTGAGAAACTTATTTTCTTGAAAAATTGATTTAAGAGAAAGATTTTATGAGTTTCATTTAAATGCTCAGTCGATGAATTTAATGAATTCATTTTTTATTAGGTCCTCTATAATTGTGGCCTTATGCCAAACTAAACTGGAAATTTAAGTTCAGTACTAGATTGATAGCAAGATCTCATCAGTTAAAATGACTAGATGTAACCATAAGTTCTATGCTAACAGTTTCTTCTATTACACTTCTTGCTTGTGGAACTCTCTTCTGGTTTCTTACTTCCCAGTCAACTTTGATCTTCAAAAATTTAAATGCAATGTCAATCGTTATCTTCTGTCTTCTTAATTATCATTCTTTTATTGTTATCTCTCCTTTATAGTTTTTTTTCTCGTATGCTTTAACACTCAGTACCCCCTCTCCCTTGCATCTTAGTGGCTTTGTTGCCTTGCTTGGAGTAAATGATGATAAAAAAAGAGTAGGAAGAAAGTGCTAATATTTCCATTATCAATTCTCCATCACAGTACTAAGGGGATAGTTCTATTATCCTTGTAATGATCTATGATTAAATTCTGGACCTCTTGGTATAGACAGGTACTTCAGCTAGCTCAGAAAGAAATGAAAGAAACAGATTTTTGCAGCATTCAAATCTATTCACAAACTTTTTGGCTCTTCATTTAACTCTTTTTTTTTTTTTTTCTTTGCAAACTATGAATTTCAAGATTATATTTGTAGACTCACATGACCTGGATGCAGAGTAATTTATATTTCCTGTGTATAGGACATTTAATATTTATACCACTTGTATGTAATTTATATAATTTTGAACTTGAAACACAGTTGCTGCTTGTGTTGACCTTAGTGTCCACTTTTATATTTACATGTGCTTTATCTTTGATATTGAGCACTTTTACCCATAGATATATCATACCTTATATATATATATATACACACACACAGGGTGTTGCAGCAAAATCCAACACTTGACAAAAAGAAAACAAAATAGGCAATAAAAACAAAAGTTGTATATGCAGAGACCTGACAGTTTATTTAGCAACATAGGGCGACAACCATCTTAAGGCAGGCACGGAATGAGTCAGATTCTTTGGCAACCATGTCCTTGTACATAGCGGTGAACACCTCCATGATGGCAGCCTTCGGAGAGTTGACCGTGTTGTGGGTGTGTTTGTTCGTCTTGGCTTCGATCACGCCCCAGAAGAAATAGTCAAGGGGGTTGCAGTCAGGTGAGAAGGGCTGCCACAAGTCTGATGACCAGTGGTGAGGAACATCATTGTGCGGCCACGCCTGGGTCGTCTTGGTGTTGTGTGCAGGAGCGGAGTTCTGCTGAAAGACGTAAGGGCGTCCGGTGGCAATCTCGTCCATCCAGGGCTTCACCATGCTCCTCAGCACCTCCTGGTACATTTCGGCAGTGACTCTTGGGCCCTTTTGAAAGAAGAACAGAGGCATGACGTCCCCCTTGCTTGAGATGACGCCAAGGACCATGATGGAGGAGGGAAACTTCATATGCTTCACGACTGGAACCTCCTCGATGTCTTTGCAGATCCACTTGTTCTACCTGTTGCGATCTTGATGTAGCTCTGGTTTCCATCATTGTAGACTGTCTCCTTGTCTGCAGCGATGAACTCGTCAGTCCTAACAACCGAAGAATGAACGTTGTGGGCCTTTTGTTTGGCAGTAAACTTGTCCTTGTTCTCGCACTCCTAACACTTCCTCCAAATGTCCATGGTCCTCTTGAACCCAAACCAGGCCATCACTTCCGCAGGCTTCTTCTTTTGTCAAGTGTCGGATTTTGCTGCAAAACCCTGCGTGTGCGTATATATATATATATATATATATATATATAAAACAATAAAAGTATTAGTCAGTACTAGTCAATAAACCAAAACCTGAAAGTGGAATTTACTCCATCGCCTGTAATAATTGTCACAAAAAAATGCATAGTAGAAACCTCAAGGAATCTAACTAAAAGATTATATGAACACAAAAGAGACATTTTACAAACCAATATGTCAGAAGCATTGGTTGCCCGCAGTAACAAGACTGACCACAATTTTGACATAAAAAAATGCTACCCTGATCAGTGGGGAAAATAATTCACTACAGTGTAAATATCTAGAGAGTGCCTTGATTGCAAGGTCATCTACAGTAAATTTGCACCCTGGCTCTTACAACATTCCTGGCACATCTTCTATTATCACAGTGTGGGATACCTCCTAACAAAATTGATGGAAAGAAAAAGAAAGACTTTTTAAATAAATAAATAAAAAAAAAAAAAAAAAAAGTTCCCAGCACTCTTCATGGGTGTGCATTTGTAGTCACACCAACATAACAAATTTAGTCCAATGAAGTTCTGAAGGAAAGAAATGCGTCACAAATAAACTTGTTCCACTTTGTAATACAACTTTTTAATCTGCCCGTTGGTTTCTAAAAGGACTTCCAATCTGTGGTTGACAGGGGCAGGAAATAACTTGTAAATTTTAATGCCTCCAAAACAAAACTACTCTCATTTACCCACCATAGTGAAACCTACTATCATCTTGGTCTCACGTTTTCCACTGACCTGAGGTGTAACAACTACATTGAATCAATAGCTACATGTACCTGAAGGAAAGTTGGTCCTCTGTGTCATGCCAGAAGGTTTTTCTCATCTGAATCCAGCCTTCAAATCTACCATTCAGCCTTGCATTGAATAATGTTGCCATATATGGTCTGGTGTCCCCGCTGTTCATCATGAGGTTCTTGACAAATATGCAATGTGATAGGTCCTGACCTGGCATTCCAGTCACTTTCTCACAGACATGATGTGGCTTTCCTCTGTCTTTTCTACAAATAGTTTCATACCATCTGCTCTGATGAGGTATTTTCACTGGTGTCCCAACTGCATGAATTTAAGCATGCTACTAGGTTGGCGTCTCAGTCTCAGCCTTTCACTGTTGAAGCAGTTAAATGTAGCTGCCCTTCTACTCCAACAGCTTCTTCTCTTGCACTTGTCAACAGTGGAACTCCCGTCTTCCTACTTGCTTACCTAATAACTATAATCTTTAAAAATTTAAATGTAATATCAATTGACACCTTTTTATGCCTTGATCTTGATCCCCATCTTTCTCTATATCCTTTCCTCAAACACCCCTTTTTACTCTTATTTTCACTCTCTCTAACCCCTTGTGTGCTAGTGGCACTTTCACCTTTCTTATGGTGAAATGCTTAAAAAAAAAAAAAAAAAAATATATATATATATATATATATATATATATATATATAGATCAACAACCCAGAGATGACAGTTTGTTTCATGCTAAACACAATCATCAGGCCATGTGTGTTTTTACATACTGCTTATATATATTATATATATATATATATATATATATATATATATATATATATATATATATATAAGCAATATATATTTTCTTTAATATGATTGAATAAAGGTATCTTGTCAGTTTTCATTTTATCATTTGGGCCTCAGACATTAAACAAATTGTCCTCATTAATAGAAGACATCAGTTTTTATCATTTTTATTCTGAAATAAATAATATAAATTTTGTCATCTAAGCTGGAAAATTGCTTCTGACCTGATGGGAAAAAAAAAAAATTTCTTTGCTTTCTCAATTTGTCAATACTTTTTTACCATATTGGTGGAATATTTTATTTTATTTTATTTTATTTTTTTTTTTTTTTTTTACTTCTATACAGGATGAGCAAGCAACAAAGTGATTAGCTACTTTTTAAATTAATTCTGTAAAACTAATTTCAATTTTTTTTCTTCAATTTCTCTTTTCAACATTTCGCTTTCTACTTATTTTGATAATTTTTTGTTTTTCTTTGACATATTTTCTTTGAACAGCTTTAAATATACTCTAAAAAAAAAAATAAAAAAGTCTTGCATTTAGTAAACCTCAAATATTACTCTTTCTATTAAAATGTTTTTAATTTTTTGTTGGTTTTCAACTTTTCAAGAACTTTTCCTGTGACTTGTTATTTCCAATGAATGTGACTGATTTTTCAGTGTTTCAAATTTTTGTTGACAACTTTTTTTTTTCCTATTCCACATTTTTCTTTGTAAGTAGAAAACCCCAAACATTATTTACAATTTACTAACAATAATTTTCTTGATTGGCAAACAATCTCGAAAATTAGATTTTAAAATGATTAGCAGAAAAATGTTAGAAAATCAATAACCACAAGAATTACTTTGAACTTTTTACTTTTTAGCGATGGTGAAGCTGAAAGGGTTTTGGAAATATTTTAGTATTTTGAATTGTGGAAATTTTGTTGTTTTTATTTTCTCTCTCTTCTATTTTTTTTATTTTTTTTATACTATTGATTTTTCTGATATTCATTAACCGTATTCCCTTGGCCCAAATCAATCATTTTATTCATTTGTATTTTGTTCTTGGAATTTCCAAATTTTTCACTTTATCTTTTGTTATCCACCACTTATTTTATTTTTGAACATTATAAAACAAAACTATACAAATTTATTTTCATCTTCCCATTGTCATCGTCTGATATGCTTGAGATTAACCAGTGTAGAACATATTAATCCAAAAACTAAGATGAGAAAATTTCTAAAAGCCTCTTCTAAATTCTTGAATGCTATTTTACACAAATACTAAATTCTAACATAAGATAGAATAAAGAACTGTTTTCTATTTGAAGGTTATGGCTCATGAGAGAAATGAAATTGGCACCTTGTAATTGTCAATGGGGTTCCTTGATATATAATTAAATATTTTGAATTGGTCATTCGAGCAGTTTCTGTTGGTAAGCTTTTAGTCAAAGGTTCTGGTTACATTTTGCTAGATTTGTTCTATAAAAACCATTTTAAATACTTAAATTTTCAACTGAGTCACTTGACAATACTTAACTGAATGTTTACTGTTGAGGCTTTCCATTTGGAAATTCTTTCTATTAGTTTTGATTTCTATGAGCAGCTCATTGATCTTGGAAATCTCATTAACTAATTAACCAACTTTTTAATTACTTGTTAATGTTTGCTTGTTGGTTTTCACTTTGCTGGGATTTCTCCTGTCACTACTTGATGGCATACTGAAATAGAAAAAAATTAAATGATTTTTTATCTTTCACAGCAGAAAAATCTCATCTACTATATCAAGGGAAAACAATTTCACATTTCATAGTAGAAAACAGCTGTTGAAAGAAAGAAGAGTGAACATTTGAATCTATCATGGGTGGAAATGAACCTGATTAGTGGCTGGCAGGGGGGGGGGATGACCTAGATGGCTTAGTGACAGATTAGTGGTCACCATTCTGAGATGCTTGATTGCCAAATTGGTCAATTGTTACTCATGAGAATTAGTATTAATTTGATAGATAAACAGAAACATGGGATGTGTTTGGTAATAACAATACTTTTCATCATATAAATTTACCCTTTTTTTTTTCTTCTGATATTTATCTGCAAGAAAGGCAAATATGAGGAGAATAGTAATTTATATTTTTTAAATATATATATATATAAGCAAATATATGGATATAGATCCAACAGTATGAAGAAAAATATATGGAGATGTAACAGTAAGAGATAGATCAAGTATTGACCATCATAAAGACTAAAAAATAAAATTGACAAAAATTATTGTTTAAGGTTGACGGTTCTTAATTTTTTTTTTTTTTTTATGAATTGGTCAAACTCAAACAAAAACGTTGTTTTCAATCGTTATGAGTCCACCGATTGAATAGAATTTTATTATAAACAATTGTCTTGTAAATGGAATTTTTAAAGCATTCTGAATGTAAAAATAAAGAAAAAAGTGTGCAAGACAATAAGAAACACTAACTGCCAAAAAAAAAGTGAAACTTTGTTGAAATCGGTTGAAAAATGTAGGAAATCCGATCCCATATATAAATGAACACACACACACACACAAACAACCTGGGTTTTATAATAAGTATACCTCAATATGAGTTGTCCCCCTTTCATTCTCGCGATGCCTCTTAATTGTGTTTTCAAATTGATTTCATGCAAAAACAATTGTTTTTCCAATTTTTGGCGCTGTGAGAACCACCGCAAGGTAATTTACGTAGTCCTGTTAAGTTTTGTTGAAATCGGTTGAAAAATGTAGGAACTCCAATCCAATATATAAATGTACAGACACACACACACACACACAACCTGGGTTTTATAATAAGTATGATGTATATACATATGTACACACTCAGTTTTTATTATAACTTTTAGAAACAGTTAGAAAGAAAACTGTCCTAAAAAAAAAAAAAAAAAAAAAAAAAAAAAAATATTTAATTTTGTTTTGGTTAGAATTGTGATAATTACTTGGCTATGAGAAATAAATTTTGTTGTTGCTTTGAGATTTGCTTGTCACTGGTCACCTCAACATTTTTTTTTTTTTTTCTTGGCTATACTCCAAAGTTAGTTACTATTATTATTTGACTTTTAAACAATTTGTTTGGAATTTCTTTTATCTCAGGGTGAAAAAAACTATGAAAGCCTCTATGCCAAAATCAAACACTTGGGTTATTCTTTTTGTAATTGTATTTCCACTTATCAATGTTCTTTTAAAATCCACAACACGGAAATGCTTTTAATATGAGTGTGTATGGAAATGTTCTTAGCTTTACCCAATGATTAAATATCAAACTTTTTTTCTGGAAGGTTTTCTTGGTTAAGATGAAGACTTTTCTGCACTCCTTTGAGAAAATTTATAATTTGATGGTTTCTTCTTTAAAAATTTAGGCCACATTTGATTTTTTTTCTGCAAATTAAACTTTTTTTTTTTTTTCTCATCTCTTTTCGAGAGGGTAATCATTACCATTTTGAAATTTCTTTTGTCATTATTCTTGCTACAATTTCTTTACAAATAATGAGGTGCTGAAAAGTTCTTGGCCCAACCAAGAGGAAATTCAAGAAAAATGATATTTTGTCATTTAGTTAGTCTGTGAAGTGGGTTGAACTGATACCTTTTTAGCACCATCTTAGAACAAACGTATATTATGGCAATATTTTGCAATTCCTAACAAATCCTTACAATCATCAGTGTACAGAAATGCATGATACTTCACCTATGCAAAAACCAGAGATAATTAAAATTACATTAACTCAAGAAAATAAGGGATTCTTTTGAATAAGTGTAAGCAGAATTTTTGACATTTGTACACAAAATAATACTTTCACAATTTTAATTCCATGCTAATTTACCCTCAGACTGTTGTCCTCATCTTTGTTGTTATTATCACAATGTTTCGGCTATTGTGCCCATTGCTCCAGGAAATGTTGAATTGAACGCTTTATTTTAATTGATGTTTCAGTTTGAAATTCTCTGAAGGTTACCTGGATTGGCAAATACCTTATGAAGGCTAGAGAGCACAATGGCCAAAATAACATTAAATAACAAAGATGAGGACAACAGACAGATATTTCATGCTGTTATATAAATGTTGAATAGGAACAGTTTTGTATTGTACATTACTTTAATAAAAAGATTATTGAAATACCTTGTCCTGTTTAATTTTTCAGATATGACCTTTTTAAATAAGAACAGTTTTTAAATAATGACAAGCCATGACCCTGAACTAGGATTGATTTTGAACTGTTAGTAAAAATGAATCTATTTAATTAGAATAAAGTAAATCACCTGTATATGGCTAGAAAATGAATTGGCTACACAAAAACAGAAAGGGGTGTGTCTTCTCTCTAAATTTATTCGACCTCTACAGCGAGTCTATCCTAAGGGAGCTGGAAACTCTACCAGGATTTATTATCAGTGGGCGTAATCTTAACAATACAAGATATGCAGATGACACTGTGTTGAGGGCTGACATAAAAGGAACACTAGAGAACCTCCAATGATACAGAATAAGCCATTAACTGCAAGAAGACAAAACATATGGTCATCAGCAAGAGAGAAAGCTGAAGATATGAACTTCGAATTGGAGATGCCAACATCAAACAAGTACATAAGTTTAAATATCTGGCAAGTGTTTTATCAGGGTATAACAAATGCAACATGGAAATCTGAACTTACATTGGATTAACCAAATATGCATTTCAAAAGCTAAGCAAAATACTAAGACAGAAACATTTTTTTTTTAGAAACAAAGTGATATCCTCTTAGATCCATAATGAGGAAGGAGGACTTGGAAAACTTAACCTTCACAGGATATATTAAGGGAAGGAGAGGAAGGCAGTGAGTTATATACTTGACAAGTTTGTGTGAATGGATAGTGACAGGAAGCTTAGCAAAGGAGAAACACTGCTAATAATGACAAAGGCATAGAATGTTTTTGATGTATCATGATCATCTATGTCCTAAAGGGACACAATGCAGGGAAAACTGATAAAATGTCATCTTACAGAAACTCTTTAATAATTTAAGTTTCTTTTACTTTATAATGAAAACCCAAATAATATCTTGAAAAAACATTTTATCATTCAGGTACTGTTTGATTTAAACTCATAAAAACACTTATTTTTGAGATTGTAGTTAACAAGTTTGTTGGTATTTACTAAGCATAGCTTAGTTATGGCACAAGGATACACATTTAGTGAAGCAAGTGAAGACTGAACTTGTTGTTCAGAAGTAAACAATGCTGCCAAACCAGAGTGATCAGCTAATAAGTTTATTGTTCCATATAAGCCTTAGCAATATTGTCTGTTTCTATTTCTGAAGTTGAAAAATAAATCTGCATTTATGCATTTTTTTTTTGTTTGTTTTTGTTCATCATTCTATAATTAAATGATTTTGCTTTTCTTTGAGCCTGGATTTAATATTGTAGATGTGAATTATTCCTTCAAATATGGCAGATGTATATTGAAACATGAGTTTTTTTTTTTTTTAGCAATGTAATACTTTCTATCTGTATTACCATAAAGAGTGGGTTAGTTGAGATGTATAATCCCTAAAATGGTTGTCCTGATAGTCGACTTATTTCATATTCTTTGCCTTGTTTTATTCACTATTAAAATACATGCTCTACAAATGATAGAATAGTTTTGTTGCTTAAACAGTAGGATTTTACTTGTTATATTTTTGTGTTAAAATTTGGTACCTACAATTATGAACTAATGCATTATTACCTGCAATATATGGTAAGAATGATAACAGCAATGCATGTTGGGGTTAGGTGTATATAAACTTAATGCCAGCTTTAAGCTCATTATTTTGAATGCCACAGTTATGGGTAAGAAGAAAGATTTGAATTACATTTCTCAAAATTGCTATGGTTGGAAATCTAGGGCAGATCATTTCAAAATGGTATGGCTTGTCAGGTGCTCACCTTCAGTTGTGGTTTTTTACTTATTAACAGTGGTGCAATGATGGAAAACCACCAACAAGGTATTTGGGGTTCAATACTTATCCATTTCAGAAGTAAATGGAGCCTCTTCCACTAAGTACAATCCAGCAGAAGGGTTACTGTGGCACAAACTTTGGATAACTTTAATCAAGATAAAGAAAGGAATGCGTTAACACATAGTACATTGCTCCTTGTTATAGAATCTGTATAGCGCTGTTTAGCTTCAGACTTGTCACAGTAGATATATTAACCAATGTACATTGCTGAAAGTATCTTTAGTGTTGGAACTCGATCTTGTATTAATGGAAGCTCCCCTGATCTGATGAATCTTGCTTTCTCCCGAATAAGTTGTATGGTAGAGCATGTGGGCATTGTTATTCTGGAAAAATGATGGCATCAAAATGTACTGTGAGAAAACAACTAGTAGAGGTAGTATGATTGTTGGGGAAACATTGGGTCCTTTCCTTCATGTAGAACATATGTTGTCATGTATCACCCCCACTGAAGGCCAGGTACACCCCTTAATAGATGGCAAGTTTTTTTTTTTTTTTTTTCCAGTGGTATCTTTCAGCAGGATAATGCACTTTACCACACTGTATAGTAAGTATAGGAATTTTTTTTTACCTGGCCACGAAACACCTCAAATCTTTCTTCTATTTAGCACTTAAGGAATTTAAAGGTCACTGCACATTTGCTGTTTTAGCTGTTAAATGTCACCCCCCCCCACCCTGTTGGCTGGGTTTAACAGGTTGTTGTGTTGGTTCTAGAGATGTTGCAGGTGTTGAATTTAGCTTTCTTTCTCTAGATTGATTGCCAATCAAGGCTAGAGAATCTAGTTTAATCTACTATTTAACCTATAGGTGTCACAATTTACATTTCAGATATGCTTTATAAACAGTTTCTTAGAAGTGTCTGAATGATCTGAATGTAGTTTCTTTTAATCCTCAAATAATTACTAATAATAATATTGTGAGTCAGTTATTGTAATTGACTTTGAAGAGATAATGTGTATTTTTATTGAAGTGCAAAAATATTATGCAGTAGTGAGCTATAATTGCTTTACAATGCTTTACTTTGAGATGTTATAAAATTAACTATATACATGAATACAAGTGGTTAGTTTTTAATAGCTAATAGTATTTCTGTATATGGATAACTTCTAACATTGAAATGTTTCTACTTTTTATAAGTGTTACTTGGAGAAAGAAATAGTGCTTTATTAAAGTCTTGATTCTCAACAAAGAAATTTTAATATTTCAAGATGATTTGCATTGTGTAGCAATTGTAATTGGCCACCTTTGTTCCTGAGATGACTAAAAAATGGTCTGACAAACCTTGAAACTTGTGGGAATGCTAAGTGGGTATTTGTTTTGAAATCTTTTTTTTTTTTTTTTAACTGCTCACATTTATAGAAATTTTATTTTCTAAATTTAGTTCACTGAACACAAATTCTTAATGTAGTGTAAATCATAACTTACTGATTTTACTTGGATAATGTTTTTTTCTTTTCTTTTGGCAACTGACATTTAGAGTAATGACTACTGAAATTCAGGAATAAGAAATCTTGTTTAAAATTTTAAACGTTATTTTGATAGTTTACGGCATGTTCTGCACCTGTAGTGAAGTATCATTTAATAAAACTTCATAAAAATTAAAGATTCTGATTAATGAAAATTGTCAGTATACAAGGTTGATATTGAACCTAAATGATCTTTCATAAAATCAATGTTTTTTTTGTTAAATAAATAAGAAATTAGTTTATATGAATTTGTTTTTATAGTAAGCATAATGATAATAATAATAATAAAGATATTTTTTCTTTCCTTCCTTAATGTCTTTCACTTAGAAATTAGAATATAATATTGTGCAAGTCTCTTGGATGTTGTTGACTGGAACAAAGTTTCTGTCAACTGAATATACTCATGGTTGAAACAGGAGAAGACACTGGCAAAATAATTACGTTGTTTTTTTTCTCTATCTAAAACCATTTTGCTTTTTTGTGCTATTTGCAATTTTTTTTCCATTTCTCAGTTTTTATTTTGTTTTATCTAAAATGAATGCTTTTTTAAACTTGTTAGATGCTGTAGAGAATACAAAAAGCTGCCAAGGTTCTTATTTCTGTCAATCTATAGCTGAATGTCATAAATTCTTTTCCTACACAGTAATGATTTTAGTCATGAGGAACTTGATAAACTAAGCTTGTATCATTATTTTAGCTGAGAAAGAAGTGATGAAAATTCTTTATCTTTTGATGTTTGTTAATTCATTCAAATATCATAATTCCAATTCTTATGCTATTTTGAGAAAGTTGTCACTTTTGTTTTTCTTTTTCAAATTTTATATATCTATATGTGTCAACATGACTGTTTGAAATAACAAAAGCACCAATACTTTCAGGTAGCATTTTTTTCTAAGTTTTCCATAGGAGTTTACTGGAAGTTGCCGTATTTAAAGGTAGAAATTAATATAAAATCTTGGCATCTTTAAGTTGGAGGCTGCTTAGACAAATAAAAGAAATGAAAATGAGACTTATTTATGAAAAGGTATTAGAGCAATGACAAATATTTATGAACAGTATACATGTATTCATTGAATAAAAATTTTACTTTCTATTAATATAATTTGTATATTAAAAATGATATTAATCAGAATTGATTCTATTTTTGTTTGGCATTATATCTACATTTTCTTATTGAACTGGTTCTTTTTCATTCTATGTATACACAGGAATATGCCTACATATTGATGGAAGATGTATATAAAACATTCAATAGGTTATAGCTCTACTCTGATATTTAGTTCTTTATTATCAGAAATGTTGTTAAACTTAATATATATTAAATTATATAATTTTAAATGTATTATTTTCTAGCATTAATAGCTATCATTTTCATTTTGTGTATGTGGTAAGTATGCAATGATTTAATATTAAATCTGAAAAGTATCTTAAATAGGGAAATAGTGTTTTAATTCTCTTTAATACAATCTCTCCTTGGGATTTCTTAATGCATCATCTCCTTCAGTTTTTTTTTAAAATTGTCTGCAAAGTCCTCTATTGGGATTACCATCATCTGCCTTGTGACATTCTCTTTAATCTTGTTCATGGTCTGAAATCTCCTTTCCAATGAATATTTTAGGTTTGGAAAAATCCAGAAATTGTGAGGTGTTAAATCTGAATTGTAATGAAGCTGATATACCTGGGTGATATAATATTTTGCTAAAAGATTCAAAACAAAACTGGAAGTATGGCAGGTGCATTGGCATGATGAAACTGCCAGTTGCTATTTGTCTTCTACTGTGGTGTTATTTTCTCCCTATCACATCTCTTAGCTGGTGAAGAAGTTCAATGTAGTACAGTTTATTTATTGTCTAACTCTGTAGAGCCTATTCCTGGTAATCAAAGAAGAACAAAAAAAATACCAATATCTGCATCAAATTTGTTGTCTTCTATAGATGTGTACACTTGGACAACTTCTGTTGGGAGAGACTGGGCTTTTCTTTCAGAGTCACAGCCATTTCTCCCTTTTGAACAAATGTGGTTCATTTTTAGTAGTTTGAAGAAAGATTTAAAAATAAAATTCCTTCTGCCTTTTTTTAAAAGGAAATGTTGAACAAAATTAGCATGGTTTGTACATTGTGATATCCACAGATTTTTCTGTTTTACTGGTTGAAGGTCTTGCAAGACATAGATTCTTGATCTTTTCTTGGGGAGGCTCAATTTATTGAATCCTCTCTGAATGTCTCCTTAATCCTTCAAATAAATGAATGTCATTTTCAAGCAAAGTTTGATGCCTATTTGCTAATCTACTTACTTGGTCATTGTGAATATAACGGTTATACAATACACAAACTCACCCAATGACTTCTCACTGCTGACGGAGTAATCCCATGAGATAGTGTCTGTTCATGCATGATTGGTTGCCAAGTTACATCAAGGATGCACAACCAATTCTCAAAATATTCAAAATTATTGGACTTTTTCCAAACACTTTGTATATACCTTCATTTCTGAGAATTTACACTTCAGCATTTTCTATGTGACAATTGGCAAAACTTATGGCTTTTATTATTTCTTCTCAATTGAAAATAATTGTGATAACAAATACTCAGAATTGAATGAATCCTTCTTACTCCCCCTTACCCCTTCCTTAGTCACCATTCATTTTATTTATTTATTTTGCTTGATGTTGTAATAATAATATTTCACTGCTAAGCTGTTTCTAAATTTTTTGGAAAGGAAAGAAAACATTAACTTCCTAATGTATTTTTACCACTTGTCGAGTCTCTCTACATATACAATTATAGACAAATATAAATGTTTATTTACAATTATATATAATTGGGAAAAGTTTGTCTGTTTGCTATACATGGCCATGTTGAACTCTCAGACTTGATTTGAATGCTTATTGGAGTTAAGAGGGGAAGGTTTAAAAAAAAAAAAAAAAATTGTTTTTCTTATGGAAAGTGGAGTTCTACATCTCTTTTTCTATAAAAATATCTTTTATAAAAATAGTTACTATTTGTAACCATTCAGTGTCAGATAGTACTTTTTATTTTTCTAGTTTGGACAAACAATTTTGTAGAGTATTTTTTTTTTTTTTTTTTCTAAAAATATTTTCTACTTCTCATAGCATTTTTTTCATTGGAAACTTATCAGGTTGAAAACAGAATTTTTTTTCTTTTCTGTTACAAATTGCTGTATATCTCTTTTATGCAGTTACTCTCTAACAAAAATCCTGTCTAGTCTCGTTGAACATTTCATATTTGACATCATCATCTATGTTTGTTGAAAATGAACCTCGACATACATGGATAATGACAATGAAATTTTTGACAATGAAAATTGTAAAATGGACATTTCTTTATTACACATTTGTTTCACTTTAGAAGTTATCTGGGACTAATTTTCAAGAATAACCTGTAGGTTACCTGAGTTGGCATACACCGGAGGGCATGATGACTGAAATGTGATAACAGCAACAACAAAGAAGAGGACAATAGTTCACACATAAAGAGTGTAAGTAATCATTTTCAAGAGTAAATAATTTCATTGTCATTATAACCAGCTTTGATCCAGCGTAGGTAGGTACTTCAGCTAGTAGTCATAATAGTTATATATTTGGAAATTTGTAACCTAGAAAAATAAAACTAGTTAGGTATTAGTAGATGCTATTGTGGTTAAATTGTCTTGTCTGCCTTGGCTTTGAAGGAAAAACTTTGAACTTTATCTACTCAGTATTGTTACTGAACTATAAATGTGATTGTTTATTTACAAAAGTATTGATTTAGAATGCATTTTACTGTGAGAAATATGAAATAAAAAAAAAAAAAAGCCACTGTCTATATTTTTGAGATGAAGTATTGTAACTATTTGCACTATTTACATTGTTTGGACTGTTGTCTTCATTTTTATTGTCATATTCACAACATTTTGGGCATTGTACACTCGAGCCTTATTCAGGTGTTATATGCTAGAATTTCAAATCAAACCCTTTATTTAGTCCACAGGTGTAAATTGTTCTAGTTCCGTGTGTCATGCCTTTTTCATTTGAAGAAGATTGGAGCAGAGAATGTCCAAAATGTTGTGAATATGACAATAAAGATGAGGACAAATGTAAATAGTGTTAAAAAAAAAAAAAGCCTGTAAATAAATTGTTTTTGTTCTGTATAAATTTGAACTGATTCTTTACAAAGTGAATTTTGTGTTGCTAATTGGGTGTTGTAGCATCTTTTAGTTTTTATTATCTTTATTTTGTTATATCACCAGCTGACTATTTTTACATTTATGAATCAAAACCTATTTAAAGACCTAATAGTAATTCTGTTGTTACGATTAAGGTTGAATACAAAGTTAATATTTACCAATTTTAAAAATATTGTAATGTGCTAAAATTACTATAAGGCCTGAACATTTAGTCCTTTGTATTTTATTTGGCTTGAGCTATGGATTCTCTAAAGTCAGCATTTCCTCTTGCATGCTGGTAACTGACAATTTTTTTTCTTAAATGCCATGTCCCTTCAGGATGTTGACAATGATAACTCTCCACAGATTCTGTTTCTTTATCTGTGGAATTGCCATGACATCTTTGGAAAGTGGTTTCAAAAATGGTTTCTAAAATCGTCTTTTCCCAACATGGTCCTCCTCCTCTTTTCAATACTTGGCAAATCTCCTTTTCACCTGATTAACCTATCTTCTTTCAGTGCAAGGATTGGCATGTACCCTCTGATGTAATTTTATCTTGCATGCTGATTGGAGATAAAAGAACCTATATTTTATTTGAGTATCTAATCGGAATCAAACTCCTTGTCAATTGATTATAAAAGTAGCACAGTTTCTTTTATCTCAGTCATCCAATTTTATTATTGTTGCATTTGGAAGATTTCTTTTTCTTTTAAGGATGTATAATAAAAGCCCTAATTTGATTCTTAAGCCATTTGTTGCTGTTGTCCTATATAAATATTAAAGTCTTCCATCTTCATTTAAGTCAATCTTTCATTACTCGAAGTAGTGAAGGTGAATTAAAACTATTTGATTTTTGGTCTGTTAAATATAAACGCTTGATGTTGATGTCATGAAGAATTTAATTAAAGTGGCCAGGGTTTTCCCAGACATTAGAAAACACTGTATATAATGTTGGAAGGGAAAAAAGTTAAATTCTTTTGTAATTTAAATATATCGTATTTATTTTTTTTTTTTTTTAAGAAGTTAAAAATCATGCGTTTTCAGTGATCTAGACACAGGTAAATTATTTTTCTGAATGAGTTAAAATACATTTAAAAAATTTAGCAGTTACTCTATACATGAAATTGGATTGTACACTAGTATATATGGTACTTTGTGTACAAGAAAAATTGTATATTGATTTAATTCAATGCAATGAAATTTGAACATTTTGGAAAGTTTTCTTCAATTACATGACTTTTTTTGTCATTGTTAGTATCTTTATCATTTGGATTGTGATTTCTATACTATTAGGGTCTTTCTGGTTAGTTCAGCTAAAAGAATCTAATTTTTTTTTTTTTTTTTTCTCTTTTGTAATAGTAATGATTTCCAATGATTTAGCGCTGAAGTCTTTTGCTGTCAGTTTCAACATTCCTATCCAGCTCCAATCCATAATTAATTCAGTCTCCTTTAAATCTTGTTTTGCTGAGATCTGATGAGTGTCATTTTTAACATTCTTAATTTAGATTGACAGCCATATGGAATTTCTCAGTGGGAAAGAATTTTTTTTATATGTATGTATTATTGATATTGTAATTCAATTGATAAATTCTGTAGTCATAAGTTATGTTCTCCTTACCAACTGTTTATTGGGAGGTATTTTATCTTTAAATGTGACCTTGTAGAATTTCTTGAGCCAAATATTAATTTGTCTGCTTGTGCTTCCTTTACAAGAAATGCCTGACTTTTGTTTGAAGTGAATACATCACATGATGCCAATTCATCTGTCCTCCTTTTCTCTCACCTCTATCATATTACTTGACACTTTATTGTCAACTCTTTACATAATGGTGCTGAGTATAGTTGTCTAAAGAAAAGACAATGTTCATATCAGCCTTGTATCTAATGATGTTTAAAAACTTTTTCAGATGTTTCTTTTGTTAACCTCTGAAGCTATTAATTAAATGATGGCAACAAATCTTAGCTTTATCTTGTTTAACCATAAATTCAATTTATTGGTTGTCATAAATTATCACATTGGAAGTGTTATTGTTTTGGCGGCATTTTATTACAGACGATCTACAACCATTTGAGATGATTATTACGTGCCACATGTACTTTTGTTTATAAACCGTCATGAGCAGTTAAGGTTTGTCACGAATAAATCATGGTATGGCTTTGTAACTTGGCAACCAAGTCAGAGGGAACTTTACTGCACATGCATGAACAAATACTTGGTTGGCATTCTCAGTGACTAAACAAATAGATTGTTCATGTCATGTACAGGTTGTTTTTTAAGGAATACATGGGGTGCTGTGAGGTTCTCTCATCCCTCTATCACAGTCGTTCCTGAACTTTTTTTCTCTTGGCTGCATTTTCGGAATGAAAATTTGTGCATCACCAAATTTTATGTGATTAAAAGTACATTTAAAAATAAAAACCAGTTAAAGGGAAATAACTGCAGATTCAAAGTTGGAACATTATCATTGATAACTCTCTCTGCCAATTTGTGGACTCTAGTTCCTACATTCTTAATACTTAATATAATACAAAAATATCACAATGATAAAATCGGTCAATAATTATTTATAACTACTTATACTGAGACTCGTGCATGCAATTACAAATAATCCATAATATTTTAAATCTTGAAATCCTATTCATTTTTGGCATATGATATTTGGAAACCATTTCTAAATCTTTGATTGCTTTTCAATCACTCCACCTCACCTGCTATCCTCTTCCACTACACCTACGTGGTATGCCACACTGTTAGGAAACCACTGATCTACCATCTAGATTTGGCACACTATAGGTTTTAGTTTTCCCAACAGCTAAAATTTCTATTGAAAAGGAGAAAAATTCAAATTAGACAAGATTAAGAAGAATATGATGAAGCAGCTCTTCTGAGAGAAGACTGTAGACTGTATTGAAGAATGGAAAGAAAACTGTGATAGGAATGTGAGTTTCCAAGGGAAGTACTTTAAACAGGGACTAATGCACAATTGTCCTAAGTAGGCTTCTTTTCTTAATATTTCTTTTTCTCCATTAATATTAAATGGCAGAATACTTTCTAGGTAAACAGTTTATTGTCATTTGAATGAAATTAGAACTCTACCTCTAACATGGCCAAATTCTGCTTGCAAAGGGACTGTAAATTTCCAATGGAATCACAGCATATTTGCCTTGATGAATTGTAGAATGTTATCTGTACTCCAAGTAGATTGTCTAAAATGATATCTTCAGAAATAAGATGAGTTTATAATTGTTTCATTTGCTGTTTTTACTGTTACTTTTTTCTTTAAAATAATCCATATAGTGGATTCTTTGTGCATTTCTATAAAAGGGATTGGTTTTGAATAAAGCTGTAGCAAACTATCTCCTCACTTTACTCTCTTTTATATTTTATATTTTTGTATACAAGATGGGGATTCATGCACACATTGGAAAAAATCACTAATGGGTTTTTTTTCATATTCTTATGCACTCACTAACTCTGTGCCTTAGTTGCTTTATTGCCATACTTGAGGTGAAGTGAAAAAAAAAAGTATATGGAAGTAAGATATTACATTTTTTTATTATTTAGGCTGTTTCACTGACAACCTTGAGCCCCAAAGTACAGAATTTTTTTTTTTTTTTTTTTTTACTGTATAACTTGTACTTGTTTCTGCCCCTCTTCTTAATTAGCTTTGAACTACTTGGAACCTAATGATAAGCAATTACACATTTTTCTCTTGTGATAAATATTGGAAAAATACTTTTAGCTTGTTAACTTTGCTTTTGATTAACTCAAATTATAGTAAAGAATATAAATCTCTTTATAATGAACTTTTTCATAAACCTTTATAGTATCCATTATTAAAGTTTTCTTGTTCAGTACATTCTTTAATTTAGTTGATCGCAAAATACTTTTCTTAATTATAAAAGTAATCATATTTTTCTTCTCCAATTAAATTAGAATTTATTTTATTTTATTTTATTTAATTTTTTTTTGTTATCTGCCTTCAATATAACTTTTGAAAATTAAGATTTTTTTTTTTTTTTTTTTTTTTTTTTTTTAGTTTTCATATATTTTCTGAGAATACAGCTTTTAGACAAAATAAAATATAAATATCAGATCTTTACTTCTACCAGTAAAAAGAAGCAAAGCTGCTATGAAGGTTGTGATCAATTGTGATTTTACTAACTTTTTTTTTCCTATCAGCTTGCCGTGAAACTAAAGTTGTACACAGATTTCAAGCATTAGTCTCTGGTGTGACCTTTGTTTTAACATTGCTTACACTTCAAGAGAATATTTTGTTGATCTAATACTATCAAAAATTATTGTTGGGAAATATTTTTGAATTAATCAGAAAACAGGTTCTTGAGCTGCCAAATCTGAAAAGCTCTAATATCTTTGGCTTATTAAAATAGATATAGGTATTGAGAAAATCCTTAATCAATTTGAATATTTTCACTTGTATACGGCTATATTGGTGCTAACTGGAGTAAAACTGCATCTTTCTTATCAATGAAATTGAATATTTTCGCATGTTGCTAGTAAGTACTTTGAATAGCACTTACTAGCAACGTGAATCATTTGGATGATTTGGACTATTTTTAGTTTCTTCATTGAACTGTGGTGCTTGTCTTCCATACTTATTTGCATCTTGTTTTAAAGAAAACTTGTTGATGTGAGAAGATTGCTACAAATTTGCAATAAAAGCATTTCTTATTTGCAAGTGACAGATTTTAATTCTGTCCTTCATATTTACCACTTGAAGAAAGCAAAGCATGTTAAATGCACATATGCAGAAACATAAAAAATGATGAAAGGTTTTGAGAATGGAAGGAAAGACTCTAAATAAAATCAAACTTGTTGGGGAGGAAAATCTAAAGCTGAAAATCATTCTGATGAATAAGAAGCTGGTAGAAATAATAAAAACTCCTTTTTAATTCTGTATTTGTGCATTAGCTGAAAGAATTTGATGAAATAATATTTTAGTAGGTACCTCCATGAAATCGCTAAAAAAAGAACATAGCATGATAAAAAAGATGCCAACCTTGCCGAAAACAAAATTTTATCTAAATGCTTATGTTATTATTAAGAGGAAAGACCAAAGTTTTTTTTTTTTTTTTTTTTTTAATTATTTTTAAAAATTTTTCCTTCTTTTTAGAACATTCTAAATTTTGATTAAAAAAAAACTTGTTTCTCTTTGTATCAGCGGAACTAGTAAATAACAGACGATTTTTAGCATGTTTTTTGGTATGACACATTAATTTGGAAAATCTTGCAAAAATATAAATAATTGTCGGATGTTAATGAAACTTTCAGGAACTATTCACAGATGATCAAAATTATTATAAATATTTTTTTTTTTTTTTTTTTTATTAAAGTCATGGCAGAAATATTTTTTTTATATTTATTACCACCCCCACCAAAAAAAAACTAATTTTATGAAAACCCTAGAAATTCGATTGAGTTGAGTTTAATGATTATAATAGTTAAAAGCAGAAGACTTTGAGGAATGCAAATCATGTGTTTTTTTTTTTTTTTTTTTTTTTTTTTTTAATTGGACCCCCCTACCTGAAAATCAGCTCTGAATTGTAACATACAAAACTCAATAAAACAAAGATATTATTTAATTTCAAATGCTTTTATTTGCTTTTAGTTTTTTTATGAATATGGACAATATTTTCTGAAAGCAAAAAATTTTTTCGATGAAAAATGAATTTTTAATACAATTATTTGTTATTTCTTAATTATAATAGATTTTTACATTTAATTTTTTAAAATATTATAAAATTAGGTAAAAGCCACATCAGGTTTCCTAAGTCTCCTTATGAGATAGATCTTTTTTTAGTGTGTTGTAAATTGTATCATTTTGACTAATCAGAAGATCTGCAGTAATTAAGAAATGTAATTTTGTGTTTATAATCAGGCTGTAATTATAATGTATGGAAAACCGACCAGAATACAATTAAGTTGCGTTATTTGAGTTAAGCATTGTTCTCCTCTGTTAAGGTCTTTACTTTTGCAAAACACGTGTGGAGAAGTTAATTTGATTTTTCAACTGAGAAGGGTACATACAAGTATCAGTATCATCTTATGAAATTTATATGATCTTATTTTTATATTAATCTCAGTTATGACATTTTTCCCTAAATGAAATATCAAAATTAATAATAAAATGAATGGAAATACAAATAACACAGTAAAATGTAATAAATGTACATAAAATTATAGTATTTTATGTACACTTCTGATAAAATTTAATAAGGTACCTATAAATTAATTAGAGCGCTGAAAGTTTTCCTTAAATATAACAATGTAAATAATTTGTTCACTTAACTGTAAATTATTTCACTTTTCTCCTTCTGTAGAACAAATTAGCCTCATGGAATCAGTCAATATGTCATTCATTACCTGTCAAGTGACGCGAAAGTTTTTGACTGGCTTTGTTTTATTTTCAAATTACATCTTTTTGGCACAGAAGCTAAGTTAAGCTTGGTTCAAAATATTTTAAATAAACATTATAATTTCTGATTTTCTTAAAATAAGTTTTGAAAAAATGATATTGATATTTAAAAATTTCAAAGTGAGATTTCCAGTTTTTTTTATAAAATAGAAAAAAATGGTCAATTTTGCTGACTCAAAAAAAAACAAGATTTTTTAATAAAAATTTTGGATGTGCTAGGAATGATTAAAAAAAAATGTAAAAAATACCCCAACAATACTTTGATCTTTCCTCTTAATAATAACATAAACATTTAGACGATAAAATTTTGTTTTCGTCAAGTTTGGTGTTTTTTTTCATCATGCTATGCTCTTGTTTTTTTTTTTTTTTTTTAGCGATCTCATGGAGGTACCTAACTCTGCTATTCTCTTTCTCTCTCTCTCTCTCTCTGATTGTATGCAAAAGCATTTGGTAGTAAAAACTTGCTCACTCTCTCTCTAGAGCAAAGGTAAGCTAACTTTTTTATATTAAAACAAAAAGAGAAGCCTAAAATGGTTCGTGTGTTTTTGCAAACATTTTACATTTGATTCCTATTGTTAGAAAACTGTTATACTGTTATAAAAACTTGTCTAAGATGAATTTTTAAATTTCTGTAAAAATTATTAAATCGTTCATTAATATTTATAGACTTATGTTAATATTTTGACTGCATGGGAATTTTTGGTTTTTTCTTTGTCTTTTGTTTTTTTTTAACTTTTACACTGCAAATTTATCTCATTTTGAATAATGAAAGAAAGGTCATTTTGCTTTAAAATGAATTTTCCTTTGCTGGTGGCTTAAACCTACATGAAATGTCTGCTCAAATTTGACGCTGTTATCTTAATAACTAGCATCTGTTGTTGATTTTATGGAACGCTATTCCCCCCCCCCCCAAATTATACTCTGTAGTAATTCTCAAGACTATTCCTTGGAAACTTCTGCCACTCACTTTGAAAGATGAAGAAATATTTTCATTGGATATTTCTCTTTGATGTAATCTTTAAGTCAATTGTTAATTTGGAGATCACACCTAGTTTGATGATGGCAGCATATTCCAGTGTGTTGTTTTTAGATTCAAGCTGAATTTCCTTATAGTAGCCAAACAATTTTGTTCATGTCGTATCCTATTAGAATCTCACTGTTGTCAGATTTCTCCTTAATCTTGTTTTGTTACAGATTTTAGGTTCTCAATGGAACTTTATTTTTAAATGCCTATTATTCATGCGAAAAGGTTTTCTCTTAGTTATAAATAGTTGATAACTTTTACTTCGTTTGAATTGATTTCATATGAAAGGTGATCTAAAATGTATGATTTGCTTGAATTTTATTTGTTGTTTGGAATTAGTGCATAGATTAGGATCAAAATATTTAAATCTTGACTTGATTTTTTCATTATTACAATCTGGCATATCAATAACAAAATTCTTCCAAATTTGCAGAGAGCAATATTCCTTCCTTCCTTTCTTTATGTAGTTTCAATATGGACAGTAATTTTTGGGTGTTTTAAGGTTCATGCTTTGAAATGGAGCATGAAGTTACATGCAATCGTTTATTTTTATTTATTTTTTTAAATTCAGTTTCAAGGAAAATTTAATGTTATTGTTTAAACATTTCAGTGATTTCCAAGTGGAAAATATTACATTTGGCAAAATAAGCATTCTTCTTGCCTTACTTAAAGTCATTAAACTGATACTTGAAAGTAAGATCTTAGACAACTTTTACTCTGACTGTTTTTCATAATTTTGTTATAAATTTCCATTTAGCTTGAAACTTAGAGCTTTTGTCATTTTGCTACAAAGGTTTTGAATGATTGTATTTCATAAAAGCAAGGGGGAAACTGATAAAAGGAAGTAAGTAGACTTGTTCTATTTCTGGAGTGAATTTGTGGCTTGGCAACTTTAAATTGCTTAAATATCTTGAAATATTTCCAATTGTTGAAGAATATTTAATATCCTATTTTTCTTTGAAATTACTTGAACTGTTTTGATGTCTGTATATGTTAATTATATACTATGGTGATGGATAGTCTGAAAGTGATAAAAATTTGGAAAAGCTCTGAATTTCTGCTTGTTTTATACAGGCAGCGATGGATAAATTGTCTTAATTATGCAAAAATAAAAATAACACTGACGTCCCATTTTAACATATATTTACCAAAATTACACAAAAATATCTTGAAATACTAAAGAGTAAAATTATTCAATAAAATCACCATTGGCTCTAGCTACGGCCTCCAGACAACTTCAGAATTTCCTGAAACTCTTCTGGACAGTCTCCTTGTTTAAGTTGGTGAAAGCTGCCATAATCATTGCTTTCAGTTCATCTTTGCTATTACTAGGAGTTTTTGTTGGGCTCTTGCTCAACTGCGTCCAACATATAATAATCAAGGAGATTGCAGTTAGGCGGCCGGATATAAAGGGTGATGTGATTGCAGAAATTGTCTGACAGCCATGACTGTACCATGCCACACAAGCAGGAGAACCCAGAGTGTTATTGCCAGCTATAGGGTCTTCCAGCAGCTACCACCTTGACCTAAGGCAGCACTACCTCCTCAAGATATATGATTTAGTCCTCAGTGTTGAGTCTGATGCCCTCACCAACAAATTTGGGAGTTATCGGAATGATCAGAGTGAGTTTTCCAAACTGCTGTACCTTTTGTAATCACCATTAAACTCCAAATCCTCTGCACTGTCCTCAGATTGATACTCAAACACTCTGAAATGTTCGTACTGAAGCTTCTGGTGTGAATACCAAGCAGTACCGCATACTGTTTACAAATTTCTTGCATAGTGAATTGTGTCATGGTGTTTTTTTCCTACAGACAGTGTGCAACTGACCGTACTATACTGTGCAGTTGATAAATACAAAAAACATGCATGCGTGAAATTAAAAATAAAAATGGTGACAATTTACACATCACACCTTGTATATGCAAAGCTGTTATAAGAATCAATACCAGCAAAGACAAATGTTGTTGGTCTTTAATAGAAGTGTATATATATATATATATATATATATATATATATATATAATATGTGTGTAATTAGTTTAGTTTGTGGGTTATCTCACTTGACTTTGCTAAAACACTGTCTCTAGGGGTTGCTCCTTAAGCTTATAAAAAAAGTGTGCATTTTTCTTCTTATTCTCTCTTGACTCTTACAGCTTCTAGCTATGAAATGTAGTTGCATGTGGGTGGGGGGCACTGGGGCATGTTAATTTTCATGGTTTTCTGCCTTCATTTTTTTGTACTCATTCACACACATCTATCATGTAGGCCTACACAAATTTCACACACGCAAAAACACACATTCTCTAGTTTTAAATGTTTTCCATGTAATTAGTTTTTTAAATGTTTTCTTTCTTTTTATTGCAATTTTAATTCCATTTTGTCAATACATACAATTAGTTGTCGTTTGTTTTATATTGATTTGTGTTACTCATTTTTACTTGTGCTCGCATTGAATCTGCCAATATTGTTAGTGAGAGAAATTTTCCAGGAGCCCATAAATATTTACTCTCCAAAGTGTTGAATACCACAACATGACTAAATACCTACCCAATCATACTAGTAATTCCATGACAAGGTGTCCTCATTTCTATTATTACATCAATATGGAACAAGACGTGAAGTTTTGTTGCAGCATTAAAAATAAAACAAAATATAATATAAACACAACAGTGTTATATTTGATAACAAAACTTTCTTCTATATAATGTGAGTGAAACGACATTATCAGTAAAATGAATAAGAGCATAACTGTCAATTTTATTTTGGATGATATTCAGGTGTATTCTTCTGAAGTTTGACTTGGGTGAAATCAACAGTTGTATTTTTCTTTTCTTTTGAGTTTTTAATTTGTTCTTACTTATATATGTATATTTTTATCCAGGCCAGTGTTTTTAGATTCTTAATGTGTGCATGTGTTTGTTTATCTTTAGGGAGAGAAGGTTTTGTGCTCCTAAAGCTCTCTTGAATTTGATATTAAAAACATGAATCAGAAACAGGTTTTCACCTACTGTTTGTGATATTGAGCCAACCAGAAAGAAGATTCTTTCTCTCTTCTACTTTGTGTGGGTTGGTGTGCAAAGTACTAATGTCAGTTTCATTTAATTATTGTGTAAAGCCAGACAATGAAAAAGTTCTGGATAGTGAATTACAAAATACCTTTAGTTATAGGAATCTGATATTGCATTAAATTTTACAAGAGTGTTTCTATAAACAGTTAACCTGATTAAACTTACTTGAATTGAGTTTAGAGATTATTTAGTTTTCTTTGTTTATTTTATATCAAGATTTAGAAATTCAAGTTTTCACTCTGTTAGGATTCATTTTGAGGGAATGTTTTGTCTTCTAGTAAAGTATGAGAATTCAAGATCCGATGTTACATTGTTGCCCTAATTTCATTATCATTCTGGGGTCACAAATAAAACCTGTATTAGACTGACAGCAGTTAGGAGTCATGCTGTTTTAATCAACTTTGGATTGCCATCAAATAAAACAAATTTGAAATGATTTTGTTTGTCAATTTATTTTAAATTTTGGAAGAAAGAAAATGGAACCCAAGAATTTTAAAAGATCTGATACTCTTGTTTTATAGTTATAAATTTCAGATTATTAACTTTGATTTTATTTTTTCAACACTCAAATTTATTTTGACATTTGAATGTATACATTCATACTCTTGTAAATTACCTCATAGCACACTGGTTGAGAATGTTAGTTGAAAAGTATATGTACTATATATGCATACACTTTTGAATAATTATGACAGTGGAAAAGTTTTTTTTTTTTTTTTTTTTTTTTTTTTTTTTTTTTAATGACACTGCGTTTTGCCTTCATGTGTTAGTTACATGTCTGACCTGAAGACAAGACATTTGTCATTAAACAGCTTTTTTACATTTCTCCACTTTTGTTCTGATTCTATATCCTACTAGCACACACTAAGCCTAACCCTACTAACGCACACTACTAATTATAGATTTCTGTAGTATCAGTTAATCAGTCTTTCAGTTTTAAATATTTAATTTAGAAAATGAAGAATTTTTTTTTTTTTTCTTTGAGAAAATGGGAAAATATTTTAGATTTTTTTTTTTTTTTCTCTCTCTCTATTTCAACAGACCTTTCTTATTTTTATTATTTTGACTTTTTTTTTTTTTTTTTTTTTTAATATTTCACCTGTGGTATGTCATTTTTTTTAATTGGTCATGGTGCCATGTCTTTGATCTTAACTTAAAAATGGTACAATTGGCTGCAGGAAATGTATTCTTCTGATATTGTAATGGATACATAATTACTATGAATACCATTTAAAGGTCAAATAGTCATCATTTGTAAGGAAGTGAAAAGAAGTAAAAGTAAGTTAGGCATAATTGCTGGTGCTTGTAATATGCAGATATCAAGATTTTTTTTTTTATTATTTTTATTTAAAAAAAAAGTGGCTATGACTAAAGAAGTGAATGAGTGATTTTCAATTGTGTCTGTTGTTATAACATCTATTCCTACGCCTCTGGTAATGTCTTCCTCAACTGCTATTTGATCACCATTTTTGCTATCTATATAGAAAGTCTCTATCCCTTTTACTGCCATTAGCTATTCTTCTTTATTTCTTATTTTAACCATTTTATTCTTTAAATTTTCTTTTTGTTTCTCGCTTGCATCTTGATCAGATGAAAGATACAATTGATTAACAGTAATCTATTCATCATAATCTCCTCCTCTCCTCTGTTCATATAACTGTGAAATATATTTTTTATTTGAGATCAGAGAAGGCTTTGAATATGGCGATTTTGATGTTAGTTCTAAAGAGCATTACTTCCTTATGAAATACATTTTTGTATTTTATAGAGTGGTTATAATGGTTTCATCCTGTAAACTCTTGGAATATTAGGTTTTATAAACTGATGCCACATTCCATACTGAGTGTATTTAGGAAGAATTGAAATTCATGATGTTTTTCTTTAGCTAATTCTGTCTTTAATCTCTGAACAATTTCAAAAATAGCATGTTCTTATAAAACCATAATTGCAGTTGTCCTATTGAGCGTTTTTGAGAAATATGCAAATATTTTGAATATTTTCAGTTAAAAATTGTTTTTTCTAATTTGACTGGTTCAGGAGATGCAGATTAACTTTTTTTCACTATTCTCCTGGAATTGTTCCAAAAACAACTTTTAATTCTTCCCCTAAAAGTTTTAAACCATCCTGAAAATTTTTTTTTTTCAACTTTATCATTTATAATTGTTCATAGCATAATAAAAACATCATTAAGATATTTAGGAAATAAATTTTTATTTTGATCCATTCAATCCGTAATCGTTTTTGCTTTAATGCAAATAGAACACGTGTAACAAAAGTTTTAAAAATTAAAATATTAAAGCTCTAAAAATGATTAGTTACAGAAACAAATTATTTCAATTTTATTGTAATTTTTGATAAAACATTTTGGTTAAATCACCTTGAATAATTTTTTGCAGAAATGTTCTTAAATTTAAATGTTCAAAGTAACTTTTAAGTATGTGATGTTCTGTATTCATTCCAATATAAAGATTATCAGCATATACCAACTATTCATGATCAAAAAAGTTTTGAATGCCTTTATCAAAAAATGTTCATTTAGTTACCATGACTTAGTGGCATGACTGAATTTTCCATGTTGTCATTTTTTAAAATTCTTGTATTTTCAATTTATGATAAGCAGAAAACAATACAAACACTGTTTATTTATGACTCATTAAGGTTTATTAACCAATAATTGACAGAAAAATATAATTTTATTAATGCAAAATTAGTTCCTACAATTAAAGCCCATTATAATACAAATATGTAAATTTAAGTCCTTACAACTTAATTTTTCATTCTGATTTCATTCAAAAGTTTGAAAAGAATTGCTTTTGTTTATTTTTTGGTATGTTCGTGTGTGCCATGTTCCATTTATTAACCCCCTCCCCCTACTCCTACCCCCGAAAAGCAAAAATTAACCAGTTGTCCCAATGTTCTGTGTTTCTGGGACAATATTAATTTCAAGATGTGGACTGATTTTCAAAACTATGCTTAAACTTATAACAAAATCCACGCCCCTTTCTGTATTTGGAATAAAACACTGCAATCTGTTTTTTTAAATGTATACATCATCTCATTTCCTTTTTATACCAAAGAAATAGTTTTTTTTTTTGTCTTTTTCAGCAAGCTCATTTATAAATGAAGAATTTTCATTTTCACATCTAGGTTGCCTTTAAAAGATGATCATATCCTGACTAGGATGAATAGGCTACTCAAAGCTAAAGCAACCAATATCTGAAGGATTATCAATTCTAGTATAAAACTAGGAAATGAGAGTAATTCCATTTGAAATGAATTCAGCTACTGGATAAGTTTTTCACTTTTCTTTTATCTGTGCTTTAAACATTAGAAATTGCTTATTAAGTGAACCAGGGGGAATTGATCCATTTAGATTTTGTGGCTGACTTCATAAAAGGCTTATTGATATCTGGTTCTGCTATTGAGCAAAAATTGAAACCTCTTTTGTCTGAATTTCTGTCATGAAGAATTATCATTATTTATATGTGGACTATTGTCTTCATCTTTGGTATTATCACAGTGTTTCAGGTATTGTGCACTCCAGCCTTCATCAGGTGCTTGTTAATTTGAGTAACCTTTAGGGAATGCCACACCGAACCAAACTTAATTCATTCAAACAATTCTATGCCTTTCTATTTGGATGAATATTGTCATCTTGTCTGTTATGTTGTCCTACCTTCTTCACAAATTCCAGCAAATCTATTATTGCTGAGAATGTCAAGGATTTTATCCTTGTTATTTTTGCTCTCTTTATGCTTATAGTCAAAGTGAAAAAAAAAAAATTGAAAATATTTAACAGAAAACATTAAGTTAACTATTATAAATGTTTGTAAACAATCTTAAAATAGTAAATATGTAAATAGAAACATTTTTATTCTTATACAACAATGTCAGACACTAATGAAAAAAAGAGTTTTCATTACTTACATGCAGATTATTGTCTCCATCTATGTTATAACATTTCAGCTACTATGCCTTCTGGTCTTCATCAGGTGGTTGTCTATTCTGGTAACCTTACAGGAAATGTCAAACTGAACCCTTTATTTAATCTACAGTAGTAGAATGTTCTTGTTCAACTGTCCACTCCATGTCTAGGGATATCTTGTTGAGTTTGTAATTAGTGCTGCACACTTATTGCTTGCTCTGTTTTCATTGAATTTATTGATTATAGTAATTGTGAGTTCAATTCCTGGGACAGGCACTGTGTAATCAGACTTTGTGGAAATATGATGAACAATAACTAAGTAGTACTAAATAAGAACTAGATGAGATATCCCTAGACATGGTCAGGTGAATGAGAACAATCTATCCCCATAGATTAAATAAAGGGTTCAATTTGACATTTCCTGAAGGTTAACAGAATTGACAACCAGCCAGAAGGCACAGTAGCTGAAATGTCGTGATAACATAGATGAGGACAATAGTCTGCATGTAAATAATTTAAACTTTTTTTTTTTTTTTTTTCTCCATTACTTTCTGACATAAGAATAAAAACATTTCTATTTACATATTTACTATTTTGAGATTGTTTTCAGACATTTCCTATAGTTAACTTCATGTTTTCTGATACATATTTTCAATTTTTTTTTCCATTTTGATTATAAACATAAACAGTGAAAATAGCAAAGACATTCTCCTTGACATTCTAACCTATAATAGATTTGCTGGAATCTGTGAAGAAGGCTTGTTGACATTACAGACAAGATGACAATATTCAACCAAATAGAAAGGCATAGAATTGTTTGAATAAATTAAAAAGTTGCAAGCATAATTTTTCTTTAAATATATATATTTTGGTTCCAATCATGGCAAATGACTGCTAAAAACACCCCCCATCTCCAAATTTATAGACAAATACTATAGATGCATGCTGGGATTTCTTCCTGATCAATAAAAATGTGCCAATTCTCAGTTTCATTGGCTGTATTTTTGTTCTTGTCTTGAAGTCAGAATGCTACAATCACTTAATTGTATCCGTTTTGCATGTGAGCAGCATTCTAACTTTGTGAACTTTTTCTTATTACTGTTGTTTTGCCTAGTTTTCACTTGCATACATGTTGTTTACTTATTATTAATTTGCCCTCTTTTTCTTCCTTATTGTTTATTGGAAACTTTGCCAATTACATTTAACCAATTAGTCCATAATATAAACACACTGTGCTATGTTATATAGCACTGGCTAAGTTGGAATGTTCTCAGTTGCAGTAGAATATAAGCAAGTGGAAATAACTGACATCACTTTTTATAGGCAATATAGTTGCTTCAGTCAGTAGAGAGAAAAGCTGTTGTCTTGATTCATAACAGCTGTGTTTCCTTAATCTTATGCATGATATGAGTGTGTGAGTGTGTATGAGTATTATAATAATAAAAATTATTACTATTATCATTCTTAATGCTCTATCCCTTGATATTGAGCACTGTGATTACAAACACTGCTAATCTAAAAAATAATCTAGAAATAACCAGTTCGTTTGCTTTTTAGCATGACATATTCTTTGTTATATACAAATGTTCTATTAAGTACATTCTCTGTTTGTCTTATTTTCAACCATAAAACACTACACTGGCTTTCCCTTGACTTTCTATTGTATTTCATTGAAAATGGTCAACAACTGTGGAAAGTACTCAAAACATAATACATAATCTTTTTTACCTGACATCAAGAAAAACTGACCAAAACACTTTACATTCTCTATTGATTCTATCTAATGAAAAAAAAATTACTCAAAAATTACTGCCTGAATATATATATATATATATAAGGGGTGTTGAAAAATTATTGACCTACCAAGAATCTCTTTGAAAAGTATCTGTCTATATTTCTGAGATGAGGTATTATGTACATTATTTACATTATTCGGACTATTGTCCTCCTCTTTGCCGCCATATTTATTACAACAATTCGGCTGTTGTACGCTCTGGCCTTCTTCAGGTGGTTGGAATGTTGAACTTAATCCTTTATTTCGCTCACTGGGGTATACTGTTCTAGTTCCACGTGCCATGTCTAATGGATGTCAGTTATCTCCTGTTAATTTCCCTCTGAAAGTTCTCCACTGCCTTAACTGGGTATTGAACTCGCACTCTTTGGATCCTGTCACTGAACCACATGAAGAAGGCCGGAGCATACAACGGCTCTTTTAAAAGGGTTTTTTGTTATTTGGTCAGATTTTAGTAAATTTATGTAATATGTGTGTATTAAAGATGAAAGTAATTGTAGTGATTCTAGAATAGAAAACTTGTTCAGATTTAATTCACATTTTTCTTTGTTTACCATTTGAAATTCTTTGATAACTCTTATTTGTAAGTTTTCAGCTTTATTGTATCCCACTATTGAATTTTGGGTTTGGAGTATTGACAAAAATGTTTAATCATTGAAATTCATGAACAGACCAGATTACTATAACCATATGATTTTTTTTTTTTATTATCTTTTTATTGATCAGGAAATATTGAATTTATAAATGTCATCTCATTTAAAATATGCAAAGTAAAAATTGGCAATGAATTGATAAAATAGAGAAAAGTAAATTACACTTGTAACAATGCATAATTTTTTCTTTTCTTGACATGATTTATGTAATTTGTATGTTAGGAATGAATGAATCCAAAAATTCCACCCCTTTTTCTTTTTCCTTTTTAACAATTTTAAAAATGCATTTTTATATATATATTTTTTTTAACATTGAAATGAAATCTTCAGCTTAGACTCTGCAGGTTTTCCCTATGTTAGAATAGTTTTTATTACATTTCATATTCAAAAGATTACATTTCAGAAATATACAAAAGATAACTTTCTGCAAAGAGAGAGACATTTTCTTGTTGCTTTCTATTTTATTAGTGAAATTGACAAGAAACAATTTTTTTGTATGTGCATTGGGGGGAACTATGAAAACTCTCTTCAGACATATTTATGAGCCTTGCTTATTTTACTTTCTCTACATAACATTAAGTTGGCACGAAATGTTTAATAATAGTTATATGTATGCTTAGTTTTGAGTGTGTTACTTTTTCTTTCTAAAATTGATTATATTACTGGATGATACTTTCTTATTACTAAAATGAAATGCAGGAAATTAAAGTTACATGTATCTTCTCTCTTTGCCTTAATGGCAATTATGCAGCATGGCATGAGGGGGTCATTGTTTGGGTTTATCCAGTGCTCTCTATAACTGAGTACTTTTTATTGGGTATGGATGCAGAAAAATTACTGGAGTTTGCAACATGTCTCTTGCATATTCAATGGGGGTGAAATCTTGCAAGCATGGAAGCCAATTGAGTGCCCTGGAAGTCAAGTGTGTTCCTGAAAGCAGCTTTGTTTCACCTGCACATGATGGGGGTTGGGTATTATTTTGCTTGAACAAATCATCACTACTGCAATCTGTGTATATCATGCCTGTTAAAGTAGACTCCATTTTCATTGATGGTTTCTTGGAACTCTGTAATGTGTGGAAAACCAAGCAAGACAAACACAAACTCCATTAGACTCCCATGGCAGTCATCTCAACACCTGATCTGTCCAAAAGAGCAGTAAATTGACTTGTCTGAATAGGTACCATGATGTCAGTCTTCTGCTCATGGTGATCAATAATGTTACCATTGTTCAATGACCTTCAATGCAATCTGGCACCAGCATTGAATTTGAATTGCTTGGTTGGTTATTAAACTTATCCATTGTACCTGCAGTTTTCAAGTATTTACATTGTTTGGCCTATCATCCTCATCTTTGTTGCCATATTTATCATAACATTTTGGCCTCAGGTGGTTGGAATGTCAAATTGAACCTTTTATTTCGCTCGCTGAGGTAGATTGTTCTAGTTCCACATGCCATGTCTAATGGATGTCAGTTATCAGTTATATATGTTAATTCCCATCTCCAAGTTCTTCACCACCTTAACCAGGTATTGAACTTGCACTCTTTGGTTCCTGGCACTGGTTCTAACTAACGCCTTTATCCACTGTGTATAAATTTCTGGGTATTATAAACCTAATGTCTTCAGCAACCATTTTTTTGCCAGTGCTCATATTGCAATTTTTGCTGTTATCATTTATGTTTTTACCAGAGCTCATATTGCAATTTTTGTCTTTATTATCGCTTTTCTCTGGCACTCCTTATTACTGGTTCCCATGTTATATTCATTTCTATGCTTGGTCGGCTCAGGAGATTTTTGTGGCCTAGCATATGTGCTGGTTCCTTAAGTTTATGAATTTTCTAATGGTGTTCTTTGTCTATGATCTCAACCTGATCCCACAGAGGGTGGTAATCTCTTTTCTCTCCATATGTGGTCAGCCACGCCTGATTTTTTTTTTTTTTTTTTTTTTCCCCTTGTGTTACAGCTTTCTGGTGTTCTTGAAGCCTTAGCTTATGGGTGCAGGCTGTCTCCCCTTTATATTCCTTTCCGCAGCTGCACGGGATAGCATACACACAGTCTTTAGACATATTCTCCTCTATGGGGTGTCATACTCGGGAGAGATATCTGTGAAGTGTTGTTCAGCTTTTGAAGGTTGTGCTGATGTTATATGGACCGCAGATCCTTTGTATTTTCTCTGATAACCCCTTCACATAAGGCAGGCAAACTGTTTTCTGAGTGTTGTTGTCCTCCTCTTATACCTGCCTATCCCAGTTTATTGGGGCTGCTGCCATGTACCCAGGGTAGTTGTTACGTTGTAGGGTACTGCTTATACTGACCAATTCTTTATCTAATGTCTTTGGGTCGCCACTTATGGCTTTTACTTGGTGTTATAAGCAGCAGACGATCTCTTTCTTTACGCTGTCTGGATAGTGGGCGTTAAAATTGAGGTATTGTCTGGTGAATGTCGGTTTGCCGTATACCAATGTCTTGAGCCTATTCTCTGTTCAAGATATTAGAACATGCAGGAATTGCTGGTGATAATGGCGAGCCCATTGCTAAGCCCTCATCCTGTCGATATATGTGTGATCCCATTCCGAAGTGTGTTTTTTGTGTACAGAAAGTCAACATCTTCATCAGATTATCTTTTGGAATACTGGTCCGTTTTTCTAGGGATGAGTCAGAGGCCAATCTCTCTGACTACTGAGATTCCCCCTTCTGTGGGCACCTTGGTGAACAAACTCACCACGTCCAAGCTCACCATCTGGTTCGATAGGATGGGGGCATCTTTGATTATTTCCACAAAGTGGGCAGAGTTTTGGACATATGAAGGTGACTTTCCGATCAATGGGTCAATTATATCTACAAGGAATTGACTTGGAGGGTGGTGCACAGAGCCTTGGCAACTAACAATTGGCCTGAGCAGAATACTGTCTTTGTGAATCTTAGGGAGACCATACATGTGAGGTAGCTTGGTGTAACGCTGCAACAATTTACGTATTAAGTGTGAAGTGATCTTTGTTCTTGATTAGTATATGTGACAGTTTGCATTCCATTTTCATTGTAGGATCCTTTTTTACTTTGCTGTAGCTACTATTGCTAATGAGGTCTTCCAGCTTTCCTGTATAATCTGATTAGTCTATCACTACAGTAGCATTGCATTTGTCAGCCGGTAGTATGATTATGTTTTCGTTCCTCTGTAGAGACCTGAATGCCAGCCTCTCCAGTTTCATGATGTTTGACTTGAGCGGCTTGGCTTTCTCCAAGGTCTGTCTCGCCCACCATCTTAGCTCATCCGCCTGAACTTGAGGTAATTTCAAAGCCACTTCCTTGATTCTGACAATGATGTCCAAGTATGGCACTTGCCTGATGGTTGTGACAAAGTTGAGACCCGTATTTAATACTGAGGCACTCGGCTGATATTGATTACTGTTTTCACTGGTGGGTGATGGACCTTGAACTTGGAGAGGGGAATTAACAGGAGATAACTGATAACTGACATCCATTAGACATGGCACGTGGAACTAGAACAGTCTATGCCAGTGAGCAAAATAAAGGGTTAAGTTCGACATTCCAACCACCTGAAGGAGGTCAGAGTGTACAATGGCTAAAACGTGATAAATATGGCAAGTGATGAGGATGATAATCTGAACAATGTAAATAGTATACATAATACCTCATCTCAGAAATATAGACAGATGCTGCTGCTATGTCTAGAATTCATATATTCATGATAAACCCTTGCTATTATTGTCTGAAAAAAAAAAAAATCTGGAGCATTTGCAGCCACTTGTGCATCATCATTTTGACCCTGGTAATCATTTTGAAGTTAAATCACAATCCACGACATGTGTCACAGTGAAACTTCTACTCACTCTGATCCAAACAAATGCTCTGTGAGTTTGCTGCCTATCTGTGTGATCCACTATTTATTACTATCATGCATACAAATGACTGATAGTTTTAAAAAGAGTATCGTCACGCATGCATAGTGGGACAATTACAAATAGCCGCTCCTTTCTGGCAAGGTAAGTGTATTCTCTCACTACATATTCCATGGTCAAATACAACTACAATACTTTTTAGTATGATGCATGAATATTGAGAGTATTGTACAGCTGTATTTAGTGTGAAGCATTTACAATACTTGCTGCAAGCCATTTTACTCCAACAATATGCTAAGATTCTCTTTGAAAGCCACATTTATACTTACTTCACATTTTCATAATTTTTAATCTGTTTTATTTTCAATAATTAAAGAAAAATACATGCACATATTTTTCATATTTGCACTTTACTGTATGCATTAAGCAATTTTTATTATACTTTTCAGAAAATGTTTGCCTCTAACATAATGTGTATTTTATATATGAATGTTACATATAAAAAAAAGAAAACCTTATTTTTTAATATTTTTTTTATGGTGAAAATGTTAATAATTTTCATTTATTTATTGCCTTGTAATATTTTTTATTTGAATTTTAAATCATTATGAATACATATTGGTTTTTTGTCAAAATCCCAGAACTATCAAGATGCTTGGCCAATTTAAAGGTAAATTGCCAAAAGTGAGGATAGTTACTTGGTGTAAGGTTTGTCTGTAGAAAATTTCCATTGCTATCCACAGAGACTTGCTTTCTTGATTATAGGTCGAAATAGAGATATTAAATAGAATTAAAAATTATTTTCTTCAATGTGTGTACATGCATGTTAAATTCATCACTAATATTTTTATATGCGTTGTGTGTTTTGCATCACTCTCAATGTAGAAAACTGTTTGCAGCTGGTCTCATTTGAAAAGATAATTTGAAATTTGAATTCATTTCTAATTTAATATTATTTGCTGTCTGAACTCATTTTAAATGCTGTACTGAAAAGAATGAACAATAATTTCATGAAGTCATTTAGGTCAAAATACAAGTGTTTGTTTCTAGTAGAAAACAAATTTTGTTTCATATTAATAAAGCTCTCTTCTAGCATAATTCTTCTGAATGATATTGAATAGGCAGAAGGGAAAGGAAGATTGATCTATAGAGAAAGTGTTACATATGAGGATTTTAATGGATATATGAATGTATGCTTTATATGAAAGGGTAGTGAAAAGTTTTTAGCCTTTAACTCACCCACCAAAATTTGATCAAATATCAGAATTTTTTAATTTTAAAAATCTTATTGGTTTGAACTGAAAACTTTGCAGCTCCACCTCCCTCTTGTATGTATGTAGGTAAATCAATGTCTGAAACCTAATAATGTAATGAGAGTATATTAGACAAAAATTATTTTTAAACATTCTCCTTCATTGATAAATATTAATTACATAGAACATTTTATGAAAATTTTAGATGAAAATATGATTAATACCTACATGCCAAGTTGTAGGATAAACAAAGTTAACCAAGCCAAAATATCTATTAAGGCATGATAAAGAGATTGTATACATTGGGCAAATTAAAATTTAAAACAAATATTGATTCTCTTGTGATCCACTGTTATTTACTAAGATTAACATAGTTTGGTACAAGCCCACAAATAAGGAGCATCCATAGAGGATTTGATCTTACTCAGTCATAATTGTCAATCATGCTAGTTTGCTAACCAATAACCCCATATAGAAGCATGTTTCTATTTTTCACTCTTGTTCAATTAAAAGTAAAGCACCCAACCCCAAAGCACATTTAACATAACTTGAAAATATAGAGAAAAGTCAGCTTTACTTGATTTCTTTCAGATGAATATTTTTTATGAAGACATTTTTAAATCTTATTCATTTTGGGGATGTTATATATCTTCTGCCATATCTAATTATTCCTCACTCAGTAATTATCTATTGATTCTTCTAGATTTATTGTAGCTTGGGTTCTAGAAAGCACTTTGGTTCCTGTAGAGATTTTACCAGTAGAACGTATGCATGCCAACATTCAGTGGCGACAGTCTATCAAACCTGAAGACTGCAGTTAAGCATGAAACAGTCTTTACATATGCTCTATCCCTGACATTGAGCACTTTAACCCATAAATATAACATACCGATTATATTTTTATCATGTGTACAGGGTGTGATTGATAAATTGTTGTCTAAATTACACAAAAATAAAAATAACACTGACATCTCATTTTATCAGGCATATTTACCAAAATTACACAAAAATATCTTGAAATACTAAAGGGTAAAATTATTCAATAAAATCATCATTGGCTTCAGCTACGGTCTCCAGACAACTTCGGAATCTCTTGCACTCTTCTGGATGGTCTCCTTGTTTAAGTTGGTGAATGCTGCCATAATCTTTGCCTTCAGTTCATCTTTGGTCTTACAAGGAGTTTTGTTGGTCTCTCGCTCAACTGCATTCCACACATAATCAAGGGGTTGCAGTCTGGGCAGTGAGGTAGCCAGATATAATGGGTGATGTGGTTGCAGAAATGACTGGGTTCTCCTGCTTGTGTGGCATGGTGTAGAGTCCTGTTGCCAGTCATTGTGTCTTCCAGAACCCTCTTGGTCTAGGGAAGCACTACTTCCTCAAGGCACCTGATGTAGGCTTCTGTCTGAGGCCCTCACCAACAAATTTGGGAGTTATTTTCTGATCAGAATGATCAGAGTGAGTTTTCCATACTACTGGCATCCTGGAAAGACGGCATTAAAGCAAATATGACTAGCACGACAGATGAAAAATGCCCTCTGGGTGTCTGTAGCAAGGAGCGAGAATATCTCGCCCATCTGACCGATTCAAATGATAATGACATGGATTTGAAATTGCCTATGCTTGATTGTGGCAGGAGATTTGACAGTCTGCGAGGTTTACGTATCCATGAGGCACACTGCTGCAGGCAATGCAATTCCCCTATTGGAGAATGTAAATCAAATGATGGGATGATTAATCTGGATTACACCCACAGTGTTCAGGATCCCAATGCTGAGTGAGAAATTCCAAGCAAGCCAAGAATCCAGTTGTCTAAAGGCAATGAGGGAGCTCCTTGGTTGAATCTCAAACAGGAACTCTCATTAATACTTACCAACTATCTAAAGGCCCCCATTAACCAGCAGATCAGATCTTTCTGCAGAACTGTGCCTGAGGTTTGTCTTGGAAACTGCAAGAGGGGATAGAAAAGAAAAGTGACCAAGTAGATGACAGATTCAGAAAAGTAAACTAAGAGCAGAGAGTTGTGAAGCGCTGACTCAAAGAAGCTCCAATATATGAGAGAGCAGGCTTTAAAGACCTGCTTAAGGATATTAAAGAAAGGATCTTAGTCATCTCTAGAGCTGAAAACCAAAGAAAATGTCAGAAGAAAAAGCAAGTCTCAGAGATCGTTTTACAATAATCTTTGTTTTTGCTAAAAACCTGTTCACTGAGGCTAAGAGTGGCAAACTCTTTGTACCGCAAGAGGAAATCAAGAACCATCTGAGGATGACGTATTCTAATACTTGTAAAGATGTTCCAATCTTTCCTATGAATGACCTTCCTAAACCCCAAGATACATATCATGTTTAACCTTTACTACACTACAGGTGACAATAGTTGCTGTAGAATACTCCCCCTTTGCTACAACAGATGCATTCTGTTGCATTGAGATGGTTGGTATAAATAAACATTTGTCAACTGTTATTTCCAGTATTTTAAGCTGGAAATCACCTACTACTGCTTTGGAACAAGGCTAAACTTCTGTTTTCCAACCCCATTTTGAATTCTAGATTCTACACAAGGTGTGACATCGATTAAACTCATGTTAACTTTTTTGCAATTTTTTTGTAAACAAAAATGGCTTTATCAGTATCTAACAAAGCCTTTAATCAGGATTTTTTCTTTGATTAGGACTCTGATAATGATTTTGAAGGCTTTACTTGAGTGGATATTGACAGTGAAGTAGTCAAAGCCTTTCTGAAGTTGAATTATTTTGTCTTTTTATAAATGACAAAATAATAACTTTATTCGTCAACAAGACAAACAAATATGAGTCAGGTGAAAGAAAGAACAAACAAATGCTAGTGTCTTCTTGCATGTAAACACGAGAAAACACGTCACTTTTTGATGAAATGAAAGCCTTCTTAGCGATTTTGCTTCTTATTGCACCCTCAGAAAGAGTAATAAAAAGTACATTGAAATATTTATGTATTTTTTAATATATTTGTTTTTTTATTTTGTTTCAATTTTTTTTGTTTTCAAAATCAAAACATGCATGCAAAATGTAATGCATTACATAATAATATTACTCATTCTTTTATTAGTGTACAAAAATTAAAATCTATATGTGCAATATAAAGAAAGTTATAACAATTTATATTTTTGCACCCTCAAAAAAAATGCAGTGGCAGCGGGGAGAACAATACTAGAAAGAAATTAGCATGGTAAAGGTTAATGACAGCGGACTAAATTTGAGGAAAATTCAGGAATTCAATTGCAAATCAAGTGCTGGTAAGGCACCTGGAATAAATGGAATATCCTACAAGTTACATAAGAATTGTCCAAACGTTCTCAAGTAACTCACCATTCTCCACCAGCAAACATGGAAACAAGGTATTGTACTACAAGAATGGTGCCTGGCAGATGGCATTTGAATACCTAAGGAAAAGAATACAAAAGGCATTGCAAATTTCCACCCCATCTTCATCTTGAATGTAGAGGGGAAAATATTTCTTGGGGTTCTTGCTTATTGTATGATGGATTTCCTCTCAAGTAATCATTACATAAACACAGCTGTCCAGAAGGTTGGGATACCTGGTTTCCCTGGCTGTCTAGAGCTTTCACACGATTTGTAACTTGATCCCATCAGCCAAACAAAATAAAACTGAGCTTTATGTAATTTGGCTTGATCTCATGAATGCGTATGGATCAATTCCTCGTTAGTTAATTCAAATGTCCCTCAGATTTTTCAATTTCTTGAGTAACGTTGTGGAAATGATAATGAAATATTTCAGAGCAGCGTTTATGCAGTTCACTGTTGGTAACTACACCATTAAGTGGCAAGTTCTTGATGGGGCATGTGATTTTCCCCACTTATCATTATATCCATGGAACTCCTATTACGGAGTGTAGTGGACATGGCGAAGGGAATGATGACTAGGGAACAAATGATCTTTCCTCCTGGTCCTATCTAAGGTCAGAGCTGATGAACTGCTGCAGAACTGCTATAAACTCTTCACATGGGTGAGAATGAAGGCTAAGCACAAGAAAAACCAGAGCTTATGATTACTCAGAGGCTCTGTTGGAGAGATTCACTTCTGCATTGTGGGAGTGACATGATCCCAACAGTCAAAGAGAAGCCAGTGAAGAACTTTGGATGGCTGTATGAAATTTCTCTGACTGATTGGCACCAAAACAAAGAAAGGCTTGGTGCTACCAACATGATTTGCTGGCTTGGCTTCTGTGGCTGTTACGGGTGTGTATGATATTATTTTTTCTCATATTCAGCAGATGCAGCAGTGTATCGATAAGTACCTGTGTAAGAGGCTTGGAGTTCCCTCCTACTTCCCCATAGTGGGACTCTATATCAATGCCAGAAACCTGCAACTTTCCATTTCCTCATTGGTGGAAGAGTTCAAGGTCAGAAATGTATGCGTTCACATGTTGATAAGGAACTCAGCTGATGAGTTTGTCCACAGGTTACGTTCAAATAGCAAAAATCGCACCAGATGGTCTCCAATAGAAGCCACCCAAGAAGCAGAATCCAGTCTGCGAACTAAGGAAATTATGGGGGTGACCCAAACTAATCAAGCTGGCCTGGGCAGCACGAGCAACCAGTTTTTCTCTAAACAGGGTTGAAAGGGTAAACAAAACATGGGGATTAAAGAAATTCGGAATTTTGAGGAAGAACAGCAAATAGCTATTGCTGTTTCTCAGTTCAAACAATGTGCTTGGTCTACATGGAGTGATATTGATCAAATGAATTTATCATGGAATAGCGTCCTGGGTAAGATGATAAACATGTCCAACAGCAAGGCCTCTGATGAGGAGGTTTTGAGGAGCGTGGAACCACCTCTTAATTGCTGATGTGGGGTGGTAGCACCTGTTAGGGTCCCAGCTATGGGAAATAGTTAGCCCCTAAACTGGGGTCAAAACACTATGTAAGTGTAAAAATAGGTTTTAGTACCAGAAATACTTTGTAAAAAAAAAAAAAAATTATTACTAGCAATACATTTTTGAAAAAAAGAAGATATTACCCACTATATATTTTAGAAGGAAAGATATGATCAATAAAAATTGTTGACATTAAATAACCCATTGAGGTTGATATGCTGTGAAGCAAACCAAACCAGCAATACATTTTTGAAGGAAAAAAAATATTACCAGCGATTTTTTTTTTTTTTTTTTTTTTATAATTATTACCAGCAATACATTATTGAATTAAAAAAAAAAAAAATTATGAGAAATATATTTTTGAAAATAAAGAAATAAAAGTTACCAGCAATAAAAATCTTGTCAGCATCAAATAACCCATTGAGGTTGATATGTTGTGAAACAAACCAAACCAATTATCATGGAATACCCTGATTGCAATTGAGCCATTGGCAATATCATTCCTCCTGAGATCTACCTATGATCTCCTATCAAATGCGACCAACCTCAAGCTGTGGTGCTACACTGATGCTGATGTATGCGCATTATGTCAAAAGGGATCATGGCACTTTGTGATGTGCTCTCTGCATGCCCACAATCGCTGCAGATGTACACATGGTATCATAATAATGTGCTGGAAGTGGTCATGGACTTAGTCAGTACACAGTGGGAAACAGTCAATAAACAACCTGTAACGGCCTGAGAACCTAAGATCTGTTTTCACAAGGAAGGTGAACATCCTGTGTGAAAGACCCAAATAACTCCCAACATGACACTACTCAATGTAGCCCATGAATGGAGGATGTTAGTTGATCTTAGAACAGTTCTGCAATTTCTGGTATACATCATTCGGATAGATGCACACCCTGACATTGTAGCATGGTCTGATTTAAAGAAGTGTGTTCTAGTAGAATTAATGGTTCCATGAAAGAACAGGGAGAAGGTGCACAAAGAAAAGAAAAACTGCTCTGAATTGTTGTGATCCAACTGCATGGAAAAATGATGGAAATGTTATGTGCTACCTATTGAGGTCGGGTGTTGTGGATTCCTTGGGCGGTCAATTGTTTCTTTCCTTTTGAAAGTGGCATCACTGGCTGGAACGTAAAGTATTTCACATTGTCTTCAGACTACGACTCAACAGGCATTGAGTCAAGGTCCAAAATAAATGAAGTTAAATAAACCCATGCTCATAACACAATACTACTTCCAGCATAAAACACATCTGTTTATCTTCCATTCTCCATCAGTAATAATGGTCACTATAAACGCATTGTGTATTTTAACACAATGTTGAAAGTTGCAGTTGTTGTAAAAAGAAATAGCAAGAGGCTGACACACATACAAATACAATACCCCAGCTAGTTGCAAAAACTGCTGGTGGCACCAGAGGTGGCAATATTGCTGTAGCCACTTAAATTGTGTTACTTCCCTGGTTTATGGCTGATGAGGGCAGGATATCGCACATGCTTTCACATTTATGTAGAGAATTAAGGGGCAGTTGCTTCTCTAATACTTAATAAATTTGTACAATCAATGAATTGTTTAAGTATTCAATAATTTCTCTAAAAATCTTCCATTGGTTGAATTCTAAACAATATGGTTTTGCATGATCACTGCAATATGTGGTAAGAGCATTTTTTGTTCAAATACTCTGGACATCCTGAATAAATTTATGATCTGGTAATTAAATTTTTCTTTTCCTGGTATTCCTGGTACAAATTTGTTTACAAATAGAAAGCATATACTTCACAAACCTTTGTGCAAAGATGGCATCATTAATGGTCAACTGCAAGGTATGTAGAAAACAAGGTATTGGCTCATATTGGGCTTACACAGCTGCTGCCATATTGCTTTATCTCTTATGAGTACATGATTTTACTATGAGAAATAATAAATTGCTGTACTGTCTCTGTGATACTGATTTATGAAAGCTATAAAATTTTAAGAAATGAATTTTGTAGAAACAAATTTAAGTTTCATAAAAAAGAATGTTTACTTTTTTAAATCACACTTAATGAAAAGAAGACTTATTTTTGTTCATATAGTATGCTACATAAACAAAAATATACATTCACACAGATTAAAGCAACAAATAATTTTCTGGACATTAGAATGATGTGGAATTTTATTTTTAATTTCTACTTAATAATTGAAAATTTGAATTTTAAAATAAAATTTTATATAAGATTCTAATTTTTTTCTAGGTTTTTAAATGCAAACAACACAATTTTTATTAAAAAAAAAAAAAAAAATCTTAAAGAGAGCCTGGCAGAACAACAGTGTGAATTCATTTTCTGTTTATATTACATTATTTTTGATTGTAATTATTAAATTAATAATTTATAATATTAAATGGGTGAATTAACAATGTTTAAAAAGAAGTTAAAAATAAAAATTTTATTTTGAACTGAAACAGACTTTAAACTGGCAAACTTTGTGGAAAGTTTGAGAACTGAGTAGAAACTTGCACATTGCATTTTTAAACAAGTAAAATAAATTGACATCATACTTAGGTGTTATCATTTATAGATTTTAGTTTTACTGATAGTTTAAGATCAATAAATATTTATACCTTTTATCCTTTGTACCAGAAAATTAAGTTTTAAACAAAAACCAAAAAAATCCAAAGAATCATTTTTGGAATCAGAAATTAGGTTAAAAATTCTCGGGATTTTGATATGCCAAAAAGTTCTGATATTTCAAAATAATCATCCTATCACACACACATATATATATATATATATATATATATATATATATATATGGTAAAAATTGAAATTGGCTAGACCATACACCTAAACACATATTCTAAAAAAAAAAAAAATTTTGAAGTTCAAAATTTCAGTGTCTCCTCTCCTTTGTCCAGATGTACTTATATCAATGCAAACATCACTTTAATCCAAGCAACTCCTAGAGCACAAAATGTAACAAAAGAAAGATCTGTTAAATTTGTCATTATATATATATATATATATATATATATATATATATATATATATATATATATATAACAGTAAGAGATAGATCAAGTATCCACCATCATAAAGACTGAAAAATAAAATTGACAAAGATTATTGTTTAAGGTTGACGGACACGCATGTCTTAATTTATCTTTTTTTTTTTTTTTTTTTACGAATTGGTCAAACTCAAACAAAAACATTGTTTTCAATTGTTATGAGTCTCTACCGATTGAATAGAATTTTATTATAAACAATTGTCTTGTAAATAGAATTTTTAAAGCATTCTGAATGTAAAAATAAAGAAAAAAGTGTGCAAGACAATAAGAAACACTACCTGCCAAAAAAAAAAAGTGAAGTTTTGTTGAAATCGGTTGAAAAATGTAGGTAGCCTTTCTGTAATCTTTTAGTTTTACAATTTATGATTTTTACTTATTGAATACAGAAAAAAAAATTGCATATTTTGCTTGTGGTGATTCATAATTAGAATTCTGATTTGAATATATTTTCCACTCGTTTCTAATACAAAAAATATTAACTTTATTTGGGTTTATTAATTATGATCTAACAAATCTTATTCATTTAGTAGCCTTTCTGTAATAATAATCTTTTACAATTTATAATTTTTACTTATTGAATACAGTAAAAAAATTTGGACACCATGTGTATTTAAAGTAGTTTCCCGTTCCGGTTATTGTTTTTAGTTAGGACTTGTGTATGTTGAGATTTCATTATCTTTCCCTAAAGATAAAGAATTTATCCGAACGTTTGTATTCGTACAATCAGTAGAGATCGTTAGATTATTGTTTAAGGTTGACGGACACGCATGTCTTAATTAGTTTTTTTTTTTTTTTTTATTTTTTACGAATTGGTCAAACCCAAGCTCAAACAAAAACATTGTTTTCAATCGTTATGAGTCTCTCGATTGAATAGAATTTTATTATAAATAATTGTCTTGTAAATGGAATTTTTAAAGCATTCTGAATGTTAAAAAAAAAATAAAAAAAAGTGTGCAAGAGAATAAGAAACACTACCTGCCAAAAAAAAAAAAAAAAAAGTGAAGTTTTGTTTTATCGGCTGAAAAATATAGGAAATCCGCTCCCATATTTAAAGGAACGCACACACACACACAAACAACCCGATGTGAGTTGTCCACCTTCCATCTTCACGATGTCTCTTAATCGTGTTTTCAAATTGATTTTGTGCAAAAACAATTATATTTTTCCCATTTTTGGCACTGTTAGAACCACCACAAGGTAATTTTATGTAGTCCTGTGAAGTTTTGTTGAAATCAGTTGAAAAATGTAGGAAATCCGATCCAATATATAAACGTTATAGACACACACACAATCTGCGTTTTATAATAAGTAAGATTACTTGTACAAAAAATGTGAGTGAAGCAATATGGTTGTTCAGCCCTTTTTCCAAAAGGAGTAACATACCTTTCCTTTAGCTTTTATTTGTTCTGTTCGAGTGAGAAAAAAATTCTTTAATCTACTTCTTTTCCATGCTTGAAATGAAAATAGACTACAAAATATTTTTTATTAATAGTATTTTAGATGTAATTTTAAACTGGTCAAAATTAGTTTCTGCCAATGGAATATGATATTCACAGATATAGTAAATGATAAAGGAAATGAAACAGTTGTTTCTCAAGAATAAAAATCAAATTTAAAAGGAAAAAGTTGTGGTTTATAATCTGATATTATCACATGATTTATTTTTAAATTCTTTCAGATGTTAAATCTTATCCCAAGTATTCTTTGTCTAATAGATCAAGAATGTAACTTTTTGAAAATAATTATTCACAGACTCTCCTCAAGCATATTGCTGATAAAGATATTTTGAAACTGTCTTCTAGAGCCCACCTGTTGAAGTATGACAGGTTATTTATGACTCTCTGCCTTCAACAACACTGAATCCATTTTCCTTCTGATTGTAATTTCAAATGTAGGTGTATATGCATTTATATACATGTGGCATTTTGGGAGCCTTTTGGTCTTTTGAGAGTATTGTGATGCAAATGTTGAGAAACATTTCAACAAGGTTTCCCAAATATGGCATACTAACCAACTACTTTATTTGATATAAAGGATAGAAAGTTAACCAAAAAATTAATTTCATGAATTGTTATAATTTACTTTAAATAAACAAAGAGTTGGACTACAAATGGATCTTGTATATAAGTAATTTAGAATTTATATTAGACAACTTTTTCATTTAGTTGCATTTGTTCTTTTTACAGCATAGATTATTTGAACAAACTGCAAAAAAACATTTGTGCATGTCTAAAATTTAAAATGTATTTATCTTAATGTTAACATTTTACTTTCTATTTTAATGATCAAGTGATAAAATTTGTGGCTTCTTTCCTCTAAAGCCATTGTTTGTACACATTCAGGTTTTACTTGTTCCATCAACATTTGAGTTTTTTTATTTTCATCTGCTACTTTTCTTTCTTCATTCACTTCATACGCAATAAGCTATGTCAGCCTGACATTATCTGCCTCTTCAAAATTCTCAAGGCTTAGGCCTTTTTCATTTTTTCTTTCTATTTTTTTTTCTTTTTTTTTTTTTTTTTTTTTTTTTTTTTTTTTTTGGTTTAACTTTCCCTACCTTAGCAATTTCCTTGTACATTTTACTTTAGTTGATTCACATTGCTCTTGATTGTGCTAAGCCGCCATCTCTTTGCATGTTTTTTGAATTAGCTCTTTCTGCACTCTTTCTCTTTTAGCAAAACTTGCTCTTTCTTTTCTCATTTCTTTGCACACTTAATCTCTTAAACCTTGTCAATCCCGTTTTCTTTATTTATCCAACCATTATAAGATAATGCTTTTTCACCTTAATACACTACTCTTTCTTTTATTTTAAACTGCATTCTTTAATTAAAAGACAAAGTAATTTATTAAGGCAAAAATATATTGGAAGTGTGCTAATTCTGGAATCTTCCACAGTAAATTTGTGTCTCGGATCATACAACACATCTTTCCTAACAAAGTTACTACTATTATAATATTGGATATTTAAGAACAGGTGATAGGAAGCTAGTTTATGTATCTGTATATATATATTGTATGGTGAAAACTTAGTTTAAAGCCAGGCACCCCTGTATCTTCAGTGTTTCTTGATGTAAAATTGTAACTGACATTTGTGACCCCCCCCCCCCCGACATTTTATATGACTCCATTGGTAAAACCATTATTAGTCTGAAGAAGTCTTTTCAAAGGATGAAACATGTGACACAGGAGTTTCTTCCATTTTGTAATTCATTTACATATAACACCTGTTCCTGATTCTCTGCCTTGCTGTATTTATTGCGTATAACTTTACCGTTTTCTCTGTAGTTGGGCAACCTGCTTTTCTCTCATGTTAGTTTTATTATAGGACTTCCCAATTACACATGTCTAGTTATTTGTATGAAAACTTAGCTTCAGAGTGTTAAAAAAAATACTTCACTAGGTTGTTTACCAAATTTGGAATTCCATTTTTGGATCAGCCTTTAATACAGACCCCCCCCCCAAAAAAAAAATCCACTAATCTTAACTTGTTGATTGGCTGTCATTTCTCCCTTTTCTGGATATTTTTAGTCATTCTTTTTCTAATCATTAATGAAACTTATCAGTCTTGTTTGTTGTACAAAAAAAACCTTTCTTTCCCATCTTAAACCACTGACTACATTTATCAATGACCTTTTGCAAGATTTCATCTTTGAATAAAAGTTAATAAAATGTTTTTGCTTCACTTTCCATTATTAAAAGAACAAGTCATATCAATTTTAAGTATCAGTGCTACAAATTGATAATCTTTTTTTTTATGTACACATCTTTGTTGTTCTTTAGTCATATTATTCTGATGAGATTGCTGACTCATTATTTCTTTGTTGTAAGGATCTTAAGAATTCTTTCTTGTGGTGTCATTGGAAAAACCCTCAAGAAGTTCATTTTTTAAGAGGCTTAGGAGGGAAAACAGAACTACTTTCAATTATGTGATACAATCTCTTGATTATCTTATCAAAACTGATTTGATCTATGAGGAACTGGGGTGCTGAAAATATCTTAACCCAATCCACTTCCTGACAAATGACTAAACATTTTTTTTTAATCCTATCTTGGTTATGCTGAGAGCTTTTCCGAAACTCCTTTGTGTGTAATATGTAATTATCTGCACCTTGCAGTACTAAAGAATCTTATCCACTGAATTTTTAATGTTGATATTAAGAATTTAAGGTCTTAGTATTTTAGTATATTTAGTATAGAATTTTTTCTTTAATTTGTTATGTTTTGTCTTATAATTGAGGTGCAAATATCTCTTTGTGATATTGGAAGGGATTTGGTCAAATTAAGAATGGTCATCAAATATCTTTGTGATTAACTGGAATTTGTAAGATCAATGAGATGGAAAAAAGTACTTAGATTAAATGCTTCCACTAAGAGAAATTGTATAATTTCAACTTTTCATTACCATCACTTTGAATTTTTACTTTCTATTTTGTCTTCTGATTGGGTGTCAAGTATTGTTCATATATGAGGAGGTGTTGAAAACTTTTCAGCTTGTTTAAGAAGGGATTAAAAGAAATTCTGTTTGATCACTTTCTGGGGAAATAAGTCAGACTGAATCTTTCAGCACCCCCTCATATCAAAAACATTTAATTAATTCCTTTTTGAATTATTGAGACCCCTCATAAAATTGAAATGAAACTAACATGTTAATAAGTCTTCTTGAAGTTTTATATTTGTTGAAAGTTGTATTGTTATGAATTGTTAATGCTAAAGTTTAGTCATTGAATTTTCAAAGATCATTTTCTTGTATTTTTATTTTTACTTTTCATAAAAAAGTGTAACAGTAATTTAACATATTCACTAAGTAATCTTTTGGTTGTGATGAGTGAATTAAGTGACCAAATCTCAGTGTCTTTTTGATTTTATAACTTCACCCCTAGGCGTTTAATATTGACCTCTGTCTACAAATGTAAAGTATTATTGCATTTCTCTCTCTCTCTCTTCTCTCATTATTACTGACTGAGAGTTTTGACAATTGCTTTCTCTTTCCCCAAAAAACAAGTATAACTCTCTCCCTTCTCTCATCTTTTCATTCTTAATTGTCTGGAAGCATTTGTTAATTTTATCAATTTATTTCATGCATTTGTTGGCTTCAATTTGATTAGTCTTAACCGAATTATTCAATTGATAAATTACAGGAGCAAAAAGTTTAGTGAACCAAGCTGAAAATCCTTGAGTATTTTAACAACTTAAGAATGTCATGGATTTTTATACTTAATCAATTGAAAATCCCCCCCCCCCGGGCCAATATTTATTACTGGAAGAATTGCTGTAAATGTATTGAAACAAGTTACTATATTCAAAAGTGTATTGAATAAGTCTACAGTATGATGGATTTTTATTTATGTGCTATCATCTCATAGTAATGTTTGATTATTCTTTTTTTAGTCCTTAATGTTATCTCCTTAGAAAAGGATCTTAATCTGATTTATAATCCCATGGATAATACTTACTTTTATTTAAAAATTATCTTTTCTATTTATTAAATCGTCACCCAATACAAGAGCCACTCAAGGTAGAAGGTTACTGAATAAGGTTGTTGTCTGAACATAGCAGGAGGAAGTACAGATTATGAGGATATATAGGAGAGTGGTTAAGATTATAGTGATCAAGGAAGCATCTTATTGGGAGTCTGTTCCACAAAGTAGTGGTTCACAGAAACTGTCTGAGTGGAAATTCCCTTTTATCTATCGAGAATACAAAGAGAATGATGGTGATTTGGCTCTGCATATATGGCATGGTGGATTTTAGCTGTAAGGGTTTGAACTAGTAGAAATAAGGAATGTAGCTTGTTTGAACGTTAACCATGGAAATGGTGATAGTAAAAATAGGTTTGCAATGTTTCATCTGCAAGAAAAAGATTGTAGAGTTGAAAATAATTCATCACCCATGTGTTTGCAAAAATGCTTTTGAACTCTTTCCAGACTGGAAATTTAAGATTGGGCAGCTCCAATCCAGATATGGCAGATATTTTTCTTTGCCCTGACTCTTGTAAGGATAGAGCTTGGCAGGAAGAGTCAAGTACTTTCTGGAGCATTACAAGGAGCTGGCTATTTTTCCAGAATATTCAGTGATGAAATATATAAGAGTTCCATTATTATCTGAAATTAACTTAAGACCCTCAATGCAAGCAGCCTCATTGAGTACAGCCACTCATCATGGCTGGAGAAAATTCAGGGTTTTCTTAGTGATGATACAACTTGCTTTAGAATGTATGGAATGTTACTGGTCATCCCCCTCCCCATTGAGCTGTTAGAGCTTGGTTAGAGGAGAGATCAGCTGCAAGGTTCTGATTATTTAGAGTTTTGAAGGTGCATCCATAAATTGTGGTGTTATCTGCATAAATATTTACTAATGATCTAAGAATGTTCCTGGGCAGATTATTAATATAAAACAGAAAGGGTAGGACTGATGAGAGAACATTGGGAGATGCCTACCTGAAAGGAAGGACTTGATAATTGATAAGTCTTTCAGAGATGCCATAGTTGGAGAGTTTGTGTAGCAACCTCTTATGCCTCACCTTCAGAAAGGCTTTTGTGATATCTAAGGAGATTGTTCATGGGATGAATTTATTATGTGTCTCAATGACTCTATGTAAATGTCAGCTAAGACATTAGTAGTGCACTTAGAGAAGTGTTATTAATACTGTTTGTTACTCAGGAGGTTGTTTCTGTTGTGGATATCAACAACCTTCCCCCTGATAATTTTGTCTCGGTCAATAGCTTTCATAGATTGATCAATTCCTTCATTTTTTAAGGGCTTATCAACTTTTTGCAGGTTATTTAAGGCCAGAAAATATTTTTAGATTGTAAGAATTTTTTCTTTTGAAGATAGTGATTTAGTGATACAAATCTTACAAATTAACCCATAGCTGGTGGGAGAAGAGGTAGATTCATACTTTTCCCAAGAGCCTTTGGGTGAAAGTGAATATAACAAACCTAATGGAAATTAACAATTCTTAGCCATTATCCATTACACCACCTGCACATCCAAGCTTACAAGCTTCTGGGTATGACAGTAAACTACATTTGGCAACAAGGAGGTTTTGAGGAGCTTGGAAGCACCTCTTAATTGCTGGTGTCCCCAGGCCCACCTTGACTCGGGTGGCAGTACCTGTTAGGGTCCCAGCTATGGGCAAACAGTTAACCCATCACCAAACTGGGGTTAAAACACTATGAAAGTGTAAAAATAGGTTTTAATGCCAGCCATACATTTTTGGAAAAGAAATTACCAGCAATACATTAAAAAAAAATTATTAGCTGCAATACATACATACATACATACATATACACACATATATATATATATATAAATATATTTTTTTTCTCAAAAAAAAAAAAAAAAAAAAAAAATGTTACCAGTAATAAAAATTTTGTTGGCATTAAATAACCCATTGAGGTTGATATACTGTAAAGCAAAGTAAACCATGCTTACAGCATCTGTTATTATCAGTGGTCACCCATCTAAATACTGACCAGGCTCAATGTTCCTTAACTCCGCTGGAATTTGTGTTTCAATGCGATGTGGCTGTAAGCCAGTTTTCATATAGACAAGACTTTTAATGAATTTGTAATCTTCCTGAGCCAAGATGGAGAAATCACAAAGTTTGTGTTCCATGATTGTATGTGTGTGTGGGGGAATCTGGTAGACGTTAGCCCTTGTCGTCTGTGGAGTTAGAGGCAAAGAGTTTAGCATTATCCAATAAGAGTGGCATGACCACCAGTCCTTTCATAATAGTAGGCACTGTTGCTTTGCCTCTATTAAGAATCTTGTTAGTGATTTTTCCAGGACTCTTGCCTCTATTGCAGGTAGTACTGAATGTTCTGCTACACTTTCCTGTTATAGAGATGGTAGTTGTGGTTAAAGTGAGTTATACCAGCAGCACATTCAAGGATGACTTTAGGCTGGCTATTCAGTTTTGATGATACTTTTAGTATTAAACTCTTCAAGAAACTCTGGAAGAATCCATTTAGAAATGAAGGAGCCTCTGTCCTGGGTGCTCTTTCTTTTTTTTTCTTTTTTTTTTTTTAATATGAATGCTGAGAGGGGAATGTCTGCAATTTAAGATCTTAACCTATCCCTGTCAGCTTTTGAGTATCAAAAAAATTGTTGTGTGAAATGAGACAAACATGGGCTTGCCTTTGGTTTCACATCAATCCATGTGTGTTCTCAAGTGTCCAAGGAAGGTAATATTTGTTTGGACAGGATGTAAGAGAGTGGTCTTGGAGGTTTGTGTTATTATGCCCAGTTATGTCACAAGTAGGCTTATCCATAATCCAAGTCCAATAGAGAAATCTGTTTTGTTTGTACTCATCATGGTGTACATAACCTTTTTAACCTTTTAATTTGCAACACTTTGATGATGATGATGATAATAATGTTAAAGCTGTGAATAGTATAATCACTGAGTTATTGATATCTTTTTTAGTTGAAGAAAGTAGAAAATTCATGCTTCTGCCCTCAGTATTATAATAATTTTTGAACTCAACTTATATGTATAATTATATCCATCAATCTTTTTTCTTTTTACTGAACAGATGATTATGTGAATATTCTGACTTTTTTTTGTTAATTATTGGACATAGAATAAAATATGCAGGAATTATTCATATATCTGTGGAAAAATTATTTAAATAGAAATTCTTGGATTTTCATGAGTTGTATGTATAGATGGAGAAAAATTTTGTTGATGCACTTTGTGTATGTGTGTGTCTTTTATTAGATGAAAACTATAAAATTTGTGTCTGTCAGAGAAGCCTCTTTTAAAGCTAACAAACACTTTTGACCTTTTTAGACACCTGGTTGGGTCATGTTTGTGCATATGCATCTCTGATGGCAACTGAAATTGGGGCTTGACTACATTTACTGCACAACTCTGTTGTTATTACCAACCAAAATTACTTTGACTTCTGCTTTTAACCTGGTCAAACCATGATGATGGTGACAATGGTTAAATAGAAAAAAAGCACAAATTAATATTTTGCTTCTCTTTGCATTTCTCTTTTAAAAGAAAATGTTCACATGTCCTCTTTTTATTATTTTTCTTATTATTTTTCTTATTTTTCTGTTTCTTCTTTTTCTTATGTTTCTTCTTCTTATGTTTCTTCTTCTTCTTCTTATGTTTTCTTCTTCTTCTTCTTATGTTTCTTCTTCTTCTTCTTATGTTTCTTCTTCTTCTTCTTCTTATGTTTCTACTTCTTCTTCTTCTTATGTTTTCTTCTTCTTCTTCTTATGTTTCTACTTCTTCTTCTTCTTATGTTTTTCTTCTTCTTATGTTTCTTCTTCTTCTTATGTTTCTTCTTCTTCTTATGTTTCTTCTTCTTCTTATGTTTCTTCTTCTTCTTCTTATGTTTCTTCTTCTTCTTCTTATGTTTCTTCTTCTTCTTCTTCTTATGTTTCTACTTCTTCTTCTTCTTATGTTTCTACTTCTTCTTCTTCTTATGTTTCTACTTCTTCTTCTTCTTATGTTTCTACTTCTTCTTCTTCTTCTTCTTATGTTTCTTTTTAATAATATAAAAAACATACTAAATTATGAAATATATAACTGTCATTCTTGGTTAAAAATGGATTTATAAGCTTATTGCATTTATTCACAGGATGTATTTTCTTAATTGTATTTTACAATAAACTTGTTTTCAAATTATAGACAAATTTAAAGGATATATAGATTTTAAATATCAAGATAATTATCAAATATGACATTAGGAATTTGCATTAAGTTCAATATTAACAATGAATTGATCATCAGTAATTATATTATTTTTTATGTATTTGATTGTTACATGGCAATATATACAGTATTTTTTTTAATGTGAATGATCAAGACAGAGATAAAGTTTACTAATCAATCAATATGGTTCATTAGGTATGCTACTAACTATAAAGAAAGTCCTTTGTTTCAACAATAGTCATTGTCTCAAGTTTTTAATTTATGCATTATAAAAAGATAAGTTTTTGTTTTGTTTTTCTGACACAATTGTTTTATGTAACATTTTCAGAATAAGCCATGAATCTGAATTTCTCAAATCTATGAATCTGGACCATACAATAAATATTTCTATTGAAATGGCACAAGGCTTTTATTTCAAAACCTCTTTATATAAAAATACTTAAAATACAATTTTTGTATTAAAAACTTGTGTTGATGAAAAAAAACAAAAACAGTTTTATGTAAATTGGTGAATGTCTTAAAAATGTTAATAACAATTACTAATCTTAGTTCAGTTGGGAGATGGTTATTTTATGTGTTAGTGATCTGAAATATTCAGATATTATCAGTGACTAACAAATGAAACTTATTTTGATACAATCTTTTATTGTTTAGATGAATATTATTACTATGTTAAGAATGTTTTCAGAACTAGAAAAATCATTCATCAAGATAGAAAAACAAAAAAATATACCAATTTTTGATAAAGCTTAGAGATTCTCTTCAAACTCTCCAGACAAGCAGTTGAGAAATCTTAGAAACTTTTTTTTCTTTATTTTCTTATAAAAGTTTCTTTGTCATATCATAGTTTATAATTTGGAGGCAAAATTGGTAGTTTATTGATTAATAAAATATTTTAAATTGAAAATATGAAAAAAATTCTTTTGAAATATAGATGATGGCAATGGTTTAATCTTCATTTTCGTTTTGCATTTCACACACACACACAATATGTGTTCTGCTAAGCTGCTGAGGTTTATAGATTTCGCAAGAATGAAAATGATGATCATAATGATTGTCTGAATGAACTGTCAAAGATTTATTTTTTTGTAGATTTGAACCATCATTGAACTGCATCATTCTTTTTTTTTTTCTTTTATGTGGAATTAGAAAAAAAGTATCCTTAATTTTTTTCTTTGATATTATAATAATAATAATAAAAATAGAATTGGAAAGGAAGTAACTGAAATTGTTTCTCTTGTTTTTCTGATTTGTCAGCTGTCTGTGGGTAAAAGTGAACATAGAGTGGTTTAGGGGAGTTTCTTTTACAAGTGAAGCATTGATTTCTAAAGTCTGGCTTGCTTCTTTGTGTTTCTTTAAATGGAAAATAATGGACCATTGAGTCACGGATACATACAGACATCTACTCAAGAATTCCTCTTGTTTAACTTGTACAGCTAGATAGAATCAAGCCAATGTCCTGGGAGTAACTTTCCCAAATTCTGTATAGTTGCTTAATATTGAACAATATTCAACATGTCAAATAGTGTAAATGTTTTGAAACAGGAGATTATAAAGGTTTTTTTTTTTTTTCCTTCTGAAAGGTCAGCTGAATTTAAGAATTTCTTTTTCATTATCTTTGTGTTTACATTTTTAAGACATTGTATATTTGTGTAAATACAGATAAATCTATTTTCTCTTAAAGATGAGTTCAATTTATTGTAACTTTAACAGTATTTGCAATTTAGTGAAATAAGTTTCTACTACTTTTCTCTTCATTGTTTTAGACCACTAAGCACATGTATAAGAACTTGTGCCATAGTTCTTAACCTGGAGTTTGCCCTCCCCCAGGATGTGCATAAAATCATTTTTTGGCAGTTGTAAGAGGATGCCAAATAAATATTTTTTATTGCTTTTTATAAAGAAATCAGAGACCTCAAAAATGGATTTTGAAGTTAAATGACTAAAAACTTTAGTTCATAGATGCAGACATTTCCAAATCTAATAAAAATGGCTCTTGATTAGTTCTTCTGTTTGTGACAACATTTTCTTTGGAGAATAGGATTTTCATCTGAATTTCACAGAAAGACCAAATTTAAAAATTGTTCAACCTGACATCCAGATTGCATTTTGCACCAAAAGTTAATTAAGGAAAAAGCAAGTATACTGACTGCATTATATGATTTTATTGGTAATATACAGATAATATTGACATCTGATAAATTTTAGTATCTTGTTATTTATACCTTTCAATATTAAATTTGTCCATTTTTAATATTTTTATTAAGTTTAAATATTTTAGTGTGAAGTTCAAGAGTAAGAGAAGGATTTTGAGTTTGGCAAGTTTTAAGATCCATTGATTTATGCAAAAAAAAAATCACATAAGTGTTTTAGGATTAATCCCTATATGACATCACATGATTAATTTGTCATGAATTAACAGATGTAGTTACAAAAAAATGTGATATATGCAAGGCCACATATTATAACTTTTAAATGAGAATTGACTTTACTCTCATAAGAAAATACACTGTTAGTTAATGTTGCCAAGGAATAAAATTTAAACTTTACTTCAATTTGTCATAACAGAATTAATCTTCTAAAAATTGGTTTGGGGGATTTATTCCAATGTTATATTTTCAGTTGCAATGTACAAAATTTTAAATTTGTATTGTTTTCTTCATAATTTATTTTTGACTGACTATATAAATTCAGTTTCAGATTAGCCTTTTTATGTAAATGATGTAAGCAATCCTTTCTTGATTGTATCTTAAGAATCAATTTGGCTAAATACTTGAGGACTGAGAATTGGCATATCGGGTAATATTTTCATGCAATATATATATATATATATATATATATAAACACACGTGTGTGTGCACACAGGAATCTCTCGATTAGTATAATTTCGATTAGTGTGGTAAATTTTTTATATACCAAAATTTGATTGGTGCATACATAATATTCGATTAGTGTGGTAAAACATTTTTCAGTTTAACCATAGTAATTGAAAATTGATTTTTTTTAATTACCTATGTACACATTAGCTGCACTAATTGAGGGATATCTGTACATGTATAATATATATATTTATATAGTGTATAAATTATTTTTCTGATAGTGTATCTGTAAAGAAACAAAATGAATAAAGACAAGAAGAAAAACAATTCTTAGCTGATGTGTTTCATCCTCTGAAGGACTTTATCAAGGCAATGTAGGATTTATTTTGTTGCATTTGTTTATATACAAAAGCAAGGATGTCATTCGTTTATCAAGGCTCTTAAATTTAAGAACATTCATTTAAAAATCTTGATAAACCAATAACATCCTTGCTTTTGTATATAAACATTGCCTTGATAATGTCCCTCAGAGGATGAAACTTGTCAGCTAAGAATTGTTTTTCCTCTTTTATTTTATATATATATATATATATATATATATATATATATATATTGTGTGTGTGTATACACTTTTAAAACCTAATATTCAAACAAATAGTATACATACTTTCTCTTTTAATGAAGAAAGTGTTTCAGATTTTTCCACATTATGTTGGGAAAATAATTAATCTTGTTCTGATGAAATAAAAAGCCATTTATTTTTTTTTTTTTTCCCCCACTGGTAAAATAGCAAAATTTTAAAAGTTTTATCCCATTTATTCAGTTCATATTGTAGACTTTATTTATTTCATTTTAAAAGAAATTAATACAAATGTGATTTTTTTTTTTTTTTTTTTTTTTTTTTTTTTTCCTTTTTGAAAACAAGACAGGTTTTGAACTGAGCCATGACAATTCCTGGCTTATTTCATTTATTGCAACAAATTAATAATTTTAATTAGCATTTTTTTGTGTGAATGATTATTATTCTTTAATATTTTATGAGATATTGACTTTTAATCAAGACATAATTCTAAAAAAAAATGTATTTATTGAAAACTTGATTAGACATTAACTAATCTTTTGACATTAGCATTGATGGTCTGGAGAGAAAATCAAATAATTTATAATCAATAATGTTTGATTGTATTTTGTGCCAACTTACGAGAAACATTTTGGGCTTTGTCCAGGTTTGGCAGTGTGGAGAATAAAGGACTTAGTGCTTATCTTTCATTGTAGCTTTTTTGTATTTGGCTACTGTGCTTCGGAAGAATATATCTAAACATTTGCTATAAAGATTTTTTTATATATACTATGAAGCTTTTAGTTTTATTACTCACTTCTCTTTGATTGGATTTATTCAAGTCAATCATCTCAAAGAATTGAAGATGACTATATCAGTATTTAAAGAATCTTTGATGAATTGCTATTTTGAGCATTGACCTTTCTTCGATATTTCAACAATTACTTCAGTTGGTATCTTATAAAACTATTTGTTATTATTCATTCAATATGACAGTCTGCTTGAATTGACAATAATGAGGCAGAAAAGTGATTGATCATAAATTTGATATTCTTTTAGTTGATTACAATTATGACTATGTATGTCTTTGATGACCTCTCTTTATAGATTATTTTCTACTTATGTTGTGAATTGATCATAATCTAGTCTATTAGATGAAAACGTCTGATGATGATCCAGTGTTCAGTTTTGCTTTGGTGACAAGAATGTTTAGGAAGTTGTCTGAAATTTTTACTGTTACTAATTTTCAAAAATGTTTGTTAACCTGAAACCAAAAGTGTTGAAGTTTAATTTTGATTCAATTGATTTTCATTCTTTTCTACATATTTAAACTTCAGATGATGCGTTTGTCTTTTATTGAAGTCCTTTTTGTGTTTTCTCTATTACTCGTTTCTTTCTCTTTTAGCTTTTATAAAAATAATTGGTAATGCAAAAAGGTGCTTCAATTAATCGTCTTCATTGGTCAATGATCATATTGCACTTGTAATGTGTATTAATTCTATTAAGTGCTAACATTATTGATGAATTTGTTGAAGAACTACTGAAAAATCAAGAGAAAATAAATTGAGAATAATATCAACAGCTATTCTTTTGTACATGTCTGTACACTCAACCACCTGTTGTTATATTCTTGTTTTATTTAACAAGGAACTTTAAGGAAAAAATAAGTTAAATTTTGACTCTTAGATATTTGTTATGCATTTAAAATGTCTTACGTGAATGTATATTAATGCTGACCTGAATTTATCATTTCACCTCAAGCAAGACAGTAAAACCACTAACTCGCAAGGGGTTACTGAGAGAAAGGAGAAAAAAAAACATTAAGGAACAAAAACAATAAAAGAGGAATTGAGAAGACAGTAGATAATGATTTGATATTACATTTAAATTTTTGAAGAAAAAGTTGGCTGGAAAGCATGAAGTCAGAAGAGATGTGTGTGAAAAGGAGCTGTTAGCATACAACTTATGGTTGCATTTAGCCAATTCACCTATAAATTGATTAGACCTTGTTGCCAATCTAGTGTTGTGCTTAAATTCATAAAGTTTAAGTATTGCTTTATATGGATTTTTTTAAGTGTAGCTGAGGTGTGGCACATGGCCAAATGTATGGAGCAAACAGGGAGAATATAAAAAAAATGACGCTATTGTGTTGTAGGAAAGTGTTTTATTTATTCTTAAAATTTATCTTTAATATTTATTTTCCAAAAGTTATCGAATAGCTGCTGATGGATCTGATCTAAGTTTGGTTTAAATGTTATTGACTGCTAATTATTTTGTTAAAATTATTTCTTACTTTTAAGTCCAAATGTTATAAATATATTTTTCAACTTTATAGAATGAATTTCATTTTTTTTCTTGTTTGTAATCTTCAGGTGAGTTTTATGCTTTTTATTTTAATTGTTTAAGCACAATTCCTAAAATAAAATGAGATAAAAGTTGTTTTACATATTTTTAACCACTCACCACTTATATCAGCATCTAATATCAAATTCTATCAATTTTGATAAGTGAATATTCAGTTACAGTTTGTAAGCACACTAGCTGGAGAAAGCTCTAATTATAACAATGCCAGTGTTGACAAGAGATTTAAATAAAATTTTGTTGGACAAAACTCAAATTATTGGTGCAAAATGAAGCGTGTTCAAGATTCAAGCACAAAATGATATTTTAAAAGTAACAGATAAATTTCCTTTAAGTCCTTAAGCAACTGAAATTCATGGCCAAAAGGTCCCTGTTTGTATATTGTCTTCATTTAAATTAGCTGTGAATGAACCGATTTTTGTTGCATTGGTTCTTTAAAAAATTGCTTATATTTTCTGTCGTAAATCCTCACAGTATTTAACTATCCAAGCTTTTAATTAAGATCATCAATATTGGCTGTTGGAAAGATGTTGACAAGTACTATATCTTGTTCAACTGTGACCTACCTGGAATGATAGATAGAAGAGCATGATTTGAAATGTGGATGTATGAAGTAGGTGCTGAAAAGTTTTCAACTTTTTTCTTTTTT
>CAHIKZ030004391.1:7912500-7965000 GCA_903632075.3 Acanthosepion pharaonis
AAGGTATATTGGGATAGCCAAGGAAGCATTCCAAAAGCTAAGCAGAATATTAAGAAATAGAAAGACTTTGCTGGAAATAAGGAAAAGAGTGCTAATCTGCTATTTAATATCTGCTCTCCTGTATCTTAATCTCCTTAGAGATTAAGGGACAATTTGAGGCAACAGAAATGTGGTTTTATAGAAGGATGTTTGAGGAGGATACCATGGACTGACAACGTTTTAGAGAAAATGGAAACAAAAAGGAAACTAATACTTAACATAAAGAAGAGACAGTTGACATTTCTGGGGTACATAAAAAAAAAAAAAAAGGGAAGGCTGGGAAAATCTGATACCCATGAGACAGAGAGGGGGCAAGACGGACAGAGGAAAACAATGCATAACATGCTTAATGAGCTTGAGTAAATGGATGGTGGAACAGGGATTAGGGGAAAGAACAAAAAGACAAAGCTTATTAAGAGATACAGGAACTTGTGAAGAGCCATGATTGCCTACATCTTGAAGAGACACGGCACATAAAGAAGTAATTTATGGTAGTTGCGATATTTTATTCAGCTCCAATATTTGTATTAGTCTTTGATTTGTTGCTGATGGATTGAAACTGGAGATCAAAAAAGATTGCTCTACATTGTGTTCTTAATCAACAAAGAAAGTCGGCTCAGGGTCAAAATGTTCTCTAGTAGAATTCTGTTGATTTGAGGATCACACACACACACACACACACACACACACACAAAAAAAAAAACAAAATAAAATTATGTAAAATTTCCAATAACAATTTTATTTACTGGTATCTACATTGTTAGGGCGAAAAATGCTTTGAAAATATTAATAAGGTTTGGAGTTTTGAGGTAACCAGATTTTAATAGTTTTAGAGAAATTGTCTGCCTTACATGTGCTAATGTTTATTTCTCGAGTATTGTATACATGTGTTATAGAATTTATCATATGATAACTAGAAGCGATTACAATATTGTGCCCAACCCAATTTCTCATTCACCCCATTCATCTACTTATATTGATAATAAGCTGGATGTCAACACAGTACATTAATTATTAGAAAACCAGAAGTTCACTTGTTGACAGCCAAGAGTTTTGTTTGTAATAGTTTCTCGCTAGGTTTTTCCATAAGGAAGTAAAGATTATAGGTGAACAATATTTAAAATGGATATGCTTTTTTTTGACCTAGGATAACAATGAAAAGTTTGAAGCTGTTCCAGACACTTCAGCCTTGCTAGTTCACTTAGTGTAGGTGATGTTAGGGATTTTAGTTGTGAACAGTTTCATACATGGCTCATTGTGTCATCTACTGGTATGAACCTAGCCATAGCCTTCCATTGATTCCTGGTTTATTTCATTTATTTAACTCTCTATTCAGATCTAATCAACAACTTTAGTTTTTCTCTTGATCCAAAATAGAATCTTGTATCACTTACCACATAATTCACTAGCTGCTTGAAGCTTTCTTGGGTGTCTTGCATACCTCAACAGGTGAAAGGTCACCTTTGCTCAATTACACTATTTATACTGAGAGAAATCACCTTCATGTAGGTGCTTTCTTGGAGAAGTGTTGGATTGGCAGCCCACTTAGTTCCAGTGTTTAGAAAGCTTGATAGTTTTCCTCTCAAATGTTTTTATTCATTTCTAGTTTGGTAAAACATTACTTAAGATGAATAATAAACAACAAAGAAATGTTATTAGAAGAAGAGATGAACAATAATAAGCATTTGATACCCAACCAAAAACAAATGCTTATCTATAGTCAGTGGGGATAAGAAGTGTCTTGTAAATTGCCAGTCTGATAACATTGAAGAAACCTCATTTGAATCATCTTTGTAATCTTATCACTGACATGAAAACTACATTTAGATATTCATTATCATTCTCTATAATTACTGGTTTGAATAATACCAGAAAAAAAATGGCTGCTTTATCCATTGCTACTTCTGATGGACTGAGCTAAATGTGAGGTTTTTATGTATTGAAAATTTCATATTGCATATGATAGTGATAGATTTCCTTAGATTTGTTGCATAAGATTTGAAACTTGTCATTTTTATATATTATTGACATTGATAATCTCATTTGCTTAGAGATTAATTGATTAAATCTTGTGGAAAAAATGAATTTAAAGAAGATACAAAGAAGTAGTTTTATTTTAATGCTACTCCAACTTCATTTCCTTCAAGCATTTTAAAGTGCAGCTTTAAGTAGCTTTTTAAAATTGAATCTTTGTGTCATAGAAATTCTCTCTAAAAGTCAGTTGATCTTTTATAGATAAATTATTGCATTGCATGAATTAATAAAAACAATCTATCACTTTTATTTTTGTAATCAATCATTTTTGTTGTAACTGTAAAAATCTGAAGAAATGCCTTGTTCAAATATTTTTAAAATTTTGTTCTTATTTATAATTTGACAAATAATAATAATATAAACCAAGGTTTGTTGCTAACATTTCTAACACTAACAGAATTGTTCAGTTCTTTCTGTTATTGGAAAAAAAATCATTAAAAATCAAGAGAAAATAAATGAAGAAAACAAGTGAAAATAAAGATCCAGCATTGTTTTCTTTAATTTAGAAAAAAGCTGGAAATAATTCTTTGTTGTACTGAAGACCAAAGGAAAGAATTATTTTTTCTAGATTTAAGGAGGGAAAAAAAAAAAAAACACTAACTGAAAATGATATAAGGTGGCTGATACATGTAAACAGACTTAGTGATATTCTGTCAGAAGGAAGTTTAACCTTATTTTGTGAATAATTTGGCATGTCTGTATGTGAACAACCATTCCTAAATGACACACACACACAAATCTTGACCTGAGGAGTGTGGCTTATTTAGAACAGATGTTCAGAGATAGTGGGAGTTGGGTCTTGAGACAATTTCAGAATTCAATCAAGCATATTGAATAAAGCTGCCATTTCTTGAAGTAGTCTGGTTAAAATCAGAATCTTCCTTACTACCTACCCAACTGTTAATGCATGCTTGTAAAATCCTAAAAATAGTATTATTGTCTTCTATTTACTCTTTCCTTAAAGTGATTTAATTTGATATTAGCTAAAAATAATTTTATGTCTGAGATTTGTAATTTCTCTCTCTTTTGTCTTAATATTTTCTAGATCTGGTACTTCTGACAATAAATGATGTTGATTGATAGGCAGGAAGTCATAGTTTCCACAAGTGAATTTTCTTTGAGAATTGAGAGTTAGCAGGGAAAGCTGGCCTTTTTTTTTTTTTTTCTAAATCCCCAATGTCTGCTGACACTAATGATTTGACTTTAACTTTGAAGAACTAAAGTCAACCAAGACTGATTAACCAGTAGAATACTAAAACCTAGTGTTATTAGTGAGCACTTACTATTTTAGTCTTAAAATATATCATTAGTTATATTGGTTACTCTTAATGCTTACTAAATGAAAATTAAAAAAATGATATCTATGCATTGCTTTTAGAAGATATTTCAGGCAAATGTTTGCCTTTATATTTGTAACTATTAGGCCATATTGTTGATACAAAGAGAAGAAATAAAAAAAAATTTTTTTATTGTAGTCAGGCATGTGGAGTATCAAAATATCTTTTGTACCATAACAATTTGGAATGAGATATTGCACAATCTGAAACAATAGCTGAATGTTGCCTATCCTTTACAGTTACCTTGGATATATCAATTTATTTTGACTTGTTACTTGTTTCACTAGTAATGTTGATTTAGAGATATATTGAAAATACTGCTTTAGATAACATTTTGAATATTCCATTTTGTTGAAATAAAATAGCTGTAAACTGAATACAGGCAAAAATCTTTTTAAACAAAACATTAACAATTTTTTTTTTTTTTTTAACTAGCCAAACACTTTAATAAATTGATAAGATATCTAAGATCTTATCTGGTTTACTTGTTTTACTTTGTAGATACAAAACAACAATTTGATTTATAACTAACAAATATGCAAACTAGTGTGTTGATTATGTGAAATAAGTACATTCGTCACAACTTTATATATAAAGCCAGTCTTCATTAATGTATATTGTACAAAACTGCTGTTTTTGTTCCTATGTAAAAGTATAGGCCAGATCTACATTTCACAATCATCATACATAACCTCAAAATTTATCCACATTATATGTTGCTTATCTTGAGATAGGTACAAACATCATTACAAATTATAGCAATAATCATGGATTTTTTTTTACTAAAAACAGTAAAATATCTCCCATAATCCATTTAAAAAAAAAAAAAAAAAAAAAAACAATTATGTTCACTTTAATTACAAGAGAATAGCATGAAGTTGTAACAAAATAAAACTTACTTTTGAATACTCACAGCTGGTTTTAAAATATTTTAATATTAATTTTTCATCCCAAGTTAACCTTTGATTATGCTATGATTGCTTTCTGTGTAGAGAAAATTGAAATTATGAAACTTAAAAATTTTTTCAAAAATAAAATAATCATTACAGAAATATGATTTAATGAAAATAATTTTTTAACTGAATTTTGAAAAAAAAAATTCAAACTATAATGAAAAAAGACATTCCATCAATTTTCTTTATCTATATGTGATGAAAGTTTGCTTAAATTTATTAGTGTCTAGGGTAACTTAAGTATAGACAACTGTTGTGTAGGAAACCTACCACCCCTCTTGAAGATGAACTTGTCTACAAAGGCGTTAAATAGTGGCATGTCAAAAGACAGACAGTCGGAGAAGTTCTTGGCTGAGCTAGTTATAGACTACTCGGGCGATTTCTGTACCTACTTACCAACCGAATAAACCCCTTTTTATTGTTACGTGTTATTTGGCGTTTGTCTTTACTAACCCCAAATCAACATCATAACAGTGGCGATGAGAGATTCGTTCATCACGCTGAGTGGAGAATTTTTCAACTCTAGGTGGACTATATAATTTTTTTTTTCTCTCACTGAAAGAAAAAAAAAACAATACGTCGAACTTTGTTCTTCATAAAGAAATAGGATTTCAACGTGCCAAAAAGAAGTAAGACTTGTGCTTATTGTTGGATATATACGGGTTTTTCCCTTTTTTGACTGTTTTCGAAAAGTGTTTTGTGTAATCTATTACGCATAATGGAAGATTTGATTGCATTAACGAAAACTCTAGTGCAAAGTCAAATTCAGCAACAAGAGCAACAAAGATTACAACAAGAGCAACAAAAATTGTTTCGGGAACAACTATTGGATTTACAAGTTCAGCAGCAAAATGACACAAAGGCTTTATTTGAAGCGATTTTACTTAAGAATCCAGTAAATTCGTCATTCACGGCCGAAGGTATTGCTAATTCTATTACCAAGTTCAAATTTAACCCAGAGGAGGGTATAACATTTCCTGCGTATTTCAGATTTGAAACAATATTTGAAAAAAAATGTGAAGGTTGGACTGATGAACAAAAAGTGAGTTTACTTTTACAAAAGTTGGGTACAGATGAAAATAATAAGTATACGAATTTTGTCCTTCCAAGAAAAAAACTAGTGACATTTCTTTCAAGAAACTGTTAATACTTTATCTAGTATTTTTTGGCGGCGAGTTAGTTTGTTTCATACTCGTTTCTCGTGTTTGAATATGGTAAAGCGTGATGATGAGGATATTGTTACGTATGCTGGAAATGTTAACAGAATGTGTGAACATTTTATGTTACATGATCTTTCAATTGATCGATTTAAATGTTTGATATTCGTTCAAGGCTTGACTTCTAGCAAAGATAAGGACATAAGGTCCCGAATATTGGCAAAACTCGAACAAGATTCCGAGATCACTTTGCAGAAGGTTACGGAAGAATGTCAAAGAATTGAAAATTTAAAACATGACAATACGCAAATTGAAGAAAAAGACTTATCCTGTGTCCATGCTATTCAACCAAAAAAGGGAATAGTTAATAAAAACGTTAAAAAACCAACGTGCTTTGGATGCGGTGGTGGTCATTTTAAAAGTGAATGTTTTTTTCACGACAAAAAGTGCTATTCGTGTGGCAATAAAGGCCATATAAGTACTCATTGTAAAAGCAAAAGAAAAAAATTTAAGTCGAAAAAAGATGTGAATATTGTGTTGTCACATCAGGAGATTGAGGAGGGGCAGAAAAGAAAATTCTTACAGGTAAAAATTAATGGAAAAAATGTTAAACTACAGCTAGACACTGGAAGTGATATTTCCATTATTAATACAGCAACATGGATTAAAATAGGCAGACCTTTGCTTAAAAAGACTGAAAAAGTGGCTCGCGGGATTTCTGGAATAAAATTGCATTTTCAAGGTGAATTTTCTTGTAATATTTCATTTGTTGGTAAGACACTAAAGTCTAAAGTGTATGTGCTACAAAATGTTTCAAATTTGTTTGGAACAGATTGGATTATACTGTTTATGGGAACTCCCTATAAATTCTTTTTGCAATAGAGTTAATGTTTCTTTTCGATGTAAAAATCAGGTTACAGAAAATTTGTTGAAAGATCTGAAAATAAAATTTCCACAAGTATTTTCAGAAGGTCTTGGATGTTGCAAAAAGGCGAAGGCAAAATTTGAAGTGAAGGAAAATGTAAAACCTATTTTCAATCGAAAAAGAAATGTGCCATTTGGTGTTTTGGAACAGATTAACAAAGAATTGGAACAGCTTGAAAATTTAGGAGTTATTTCATGCATTGAATTTTCAGAGTGGGCCTGCCCTGTTGTATATGTTAAGAAAAAGAATAATAAAATTCGGATGTGTGCAGATTTCTCTACGGGTCTAAATGATTGCTTAAAAGACCACACATATCCTTTGCCTTCACCAGAAACATTTTTGCAAGTTTAAGTGGAGGAAAAATATTCTCTAAATTGGATTTATCAGATGCTTATCTCCAAGTGAAAGTGGACGAAGAATGTTCTAAATTGTTGACTATCAATACACACAAGGGTTTATACAAATTTAACCGTTTGCCGTTTGGTTTGAAAGTATCCCCTAGTATTTTTCAGCAAATTATGGACACTGTGCTGGCAGGGTTGGACTTCGCCATTGCATATCTTGATGATGTTTTGATAAAAAGTAAAGATCGAAATGAACATTTGGAACATATTAATAAGGTTTTTGAAAAAATTGAAGAATATGTATTCAAACTTGCAGCTGAAAAATGTGAATTTTTTATGAGTGAAATTAAGTTTTTGGAGCAGATAATAGACTCTGATGGAAGAAGACCAGATCCGGCGAGGGCAGAAGCGATCAAAAGCATGCCATCTCCCAAAAAAATGTAGTAACGTTACAAGCGTTCTTAGGACTTACTAACTATTATGGGATATATATTCCTAATTTGTGCAGCCTTACGGCTCCATTAAATAAATTGCTTAAAAAGGGAGCAAAGTGGGAATGGTCAGAAGTTTGTTGGAAGGCGTTTGACAAAATAAAGAATATTTTGACGTCAGAATTATCACTAACACATTATGACCCTAAACAGGAAATTATAGTGGCATCGGATGCAAGTTTAGCACGGAATAGGTGCGGTAATTTTGCATAAATTCAGAGACGGCAATAAAGCCAGTGGCATATGCATCAAGGACATTATTACCCGCAGAAAAGAAGTACTCTCAAATTGAGAAAGAAAGCTTAGCTATCATCTATGCTTGTAAAAAATTCCATAAGTACATACATGGAAGAAGGTTTATATTGCAGACCGACCATCACCCGCTGCTTTCAATCTATGGTTCGAAGAAGGGTATACCTACTCATACGGCAAACCGTTTGCAACGATGGGGAACCATTTTGTTGAATTATAATTTCAAAATTGAATTTTTATCATCTAAAAAATAAAGCCATGCTGATGGTTTATCTAGACTGATCCCAACGTTTTTGGAACCGCTAGAAGATACGGTGATAGCGTCATTACAAGCAGAAAATGAATTGGTGGAAGTAATGTATAACACAGTAAAAGAATTACAGTAAAAGAATTTTAATTTTATTTCATCTAATGACATTAGATGAAATAAAATTAAAATCAGAAAATGACATTTTTATTAAAAAAATGAAAGTTGTAACTTCAGAAAAGTATAAAACTTCTTCACCAGCATATTCAATATGTGATGAAGTGCTGTTATATGCTGGAAGGGTCGTGATACCGGTTGTACTACAAAAGCGGATTTTGAAGGAATTTCATCAGGGGCATCCTGGTATTGGACGTATGAAAGTTACGTTTATTGGCCAAATATGGACAAAGACATTGAACAGGTAGTTAAAACTTGTAGAGGGTGTCAAATGGCAGCGAAAGCACTGCCAGTAAAATACACACCATGGCCAAAAACAGATGTTCCATGGACCAGACTCCACATAGATTATGCTGGACCCATGAATGGTAATTTTTACTTGATAGTTGTGGATAGCTATTCCAAGTGGCCTGAGGATTTTTAAGTGCAAAAGACCAACTGCTTCTGTAACAAAAGATTTTCTTACAGAACTGTTTGCACGGTTTGGAGTACCAGAAAAAATTGTCACAGACAATGGAACTCAATTCACAGGAAGTGAATTTAAGATGTTTTGTAAGACTCTGGGAATTGACCACATCATGACTTCACCGTACCATCCTAGGTCAAATGGACAGGCTGAATGGTTTGTTGATACATTCAAGAGAGCCCTTAAAAAAGCAAATGGTACTAATACAGATGATGGTAATATACAGCAGTTTTTAAGTATATACAGAATAACACCAAATCCAAACGCAATATCAGGGATGTCTCCAGCTGAACTGATGTTTGCTAGAAAAATTAGATCTGTGTTCAATAGGCTGCTACCGGAAAGAAAAAAGAGTTACCAGAACAAAACGCATCAGGAAAATATGAAATATTTCAGGCCGGGAGATAGTTTTTTTTTAAAATTACAAAAATGGGAAGGAATTTTGGTAAGATGGAGTGGTAACGCAAAGAATTGGTAAAATGTTGTACATGATAAGAAGTAAAAAATGGACACACAAAAGACATTTGAACCAATTAAGGAGAAGAAACATTGAAGAAATGAGTAAAGAAAAGGAAGAACCAATGGAGGTATTATATGATTTATTTGATATACCAACTCCACCATTGCCTGAAACAGTTGTCCAAAGAAGGACAAGCAAAAGAAAAAGAACGAGGGTGGAACGTTTAAGTCCAGATCCCAAAAGGGAAAGATATTAATTCCTCCGGAATTAATCTCAAGAGGGAGGTGTTGTGTAGGAAACCTACCACCCCTCTTGAAGATGAACTTGTCTACAAACAAAGACGTTAAATAGTGGCATGTCAAAAGACAGAGTCGGAGAAGTTCTTGGCTGAGCTAATTATAGACTACTCAGACGATTTCTGTACCTACTTACAAATCTAATAAACCCCTTTTTATTGTTATGTGTTATTTGGCGTTTGTCTTTACTAACCCCAAATCAACATCATAACAACAACCAAAAATGAAAAAATATATTTCCTCACAGTGGCTAAAATATATTTTTAGTGTTAAGATATTCAAGATTTTCTCCTATGTAGGATTTTTTTTTTCTCAAGTAAATCAAATCTTGCTTTATACATAAGTTCCTGTATTAATGAAAAGTATAATGATTATTAGTGAAATAAAAGCATAAGCTACAGAGGTTAATATTCAGTTAATCATTATTTTTGACTAGTATTGCTTTCATCCTAATTTGTTGCTTTTTATTACAAACTACTTAAACCATTTATTATTCAACTGTTAGTAAAAAGTGTGAATTTGAAAGAATAAATTAGTTCTCAGCAGGATTTGAACTTTCATCCTCTTATTGTCATAGCTGCTTTACTGCTTGAACTACAAGAGGCATTGATTTGCAAGAGTTTCAATCTATGTTGACTTTGATCTTTTTGTTGCAGATAAGATAATAATGAAACTGGAAGTATTTCTTAGTGTTTTTTGACAGGAACAAAGAGGAAAAATGTGAGCACTTATTGGGAAATTGTTTACTTTGATAAATCACTTTTGCCTATTATCCGTTCTATTTTGTTTTGATTAGCAAACCTGATGAAATTGTATTCATTCTATTTTCTAGAAGTTTGAGATTTTTGAATTTGAATAAAATATAGAAATTTAAAAAATTATTTTTGCTAAATTTGAGTGTGATTTAGGAAAAAAAAAAACTTGCACTGTAATGTGAGTGAAGATTGCTCATAAAAGAGAAACCAACAAGTGTAAATAAATTCTCAGAAATCAGGAGCTTTAAACAAACTGAAACATTTATTTCTTTATCCTGTCACTGTTAAGGGGGGGTCTCTCCTTTTCTCTGTATATGCAATGTAGTTATTGGTAGGTGTTCTTGTTTGTCATAGCAATGTCACCTTTCTGTGAAATTCCTATCTCTCTTTCTCTCTCTCTCTCAGATGATAACTATTTTTATCATATGCCAAACTCTCAAGACAACCCATATCTACATTCCACAATGTCAACCAATTCATTTCTGCAGCTGCTGTCATTCTAGTCCTAGAGATTTAGCTGGCCCCTTAAAATCAGCAGGCACATTTGGAAAGCGGTTGGTTTGGGATATTAATACTGAAATTTTGAATCAGATTTCATAGACCTTCAGTTAATATTTACAGAGTTTCTTTACATTGGTTAACTCTGTATACTTCAATATATATATATATATATATATATATATATATATATATCAGTCAGTTATGTGCCATATGTGATTCACACTTAGGGCGATCATGTATCTTTCGATACATGACTGATGAGGCAGATTCTTTCCCCACAGTAGGTTGTCATTTCTTTCTGTAGTAGACCAGTTGCCATCCAAAGCTATAGAACCATAGCTGGATGAAGAGGATTCACACCTTTCCCAAGGGTATTAGCACAAGAGTGAATGTAATGGATTCAACTGGAATTTGAACTTGGCTTTCCGATTCCTCCATCTGAGCTGCTATCCATTACTCCATCATGCCTCTCACACACACACACACACACACACATATATGTTTACACAGACAGATTTAAATGATCACGTATCCCCCCCCCATTTTTATACGGGACTACTTTTGTGTGAATTTGCTTATTTTTAGTGCTAACTTGTGATTATTTTGTAACTTTTTCCTCTATGTAGAACCTGTCATTCATTGGAGTGTAAGATGTTGAGATGAAAGGAATTGTTGAGCTTTGAGTCAGCAGCTGTCAATATAATTTGCAGGCATTAAAAATTGGATTAATTTCTTTCTTAATTTTCTTATTGTCTGTTGAAGTGGTGCAGGTATTGATACATTTGTGATTTTATGCCTTCAGGGAAGTTTTCTTTGTTGTTGTTTAATAGACAGTGTATAATAGGTGCTTGCTGGCAGGCATTTGTACTCTGTAGCAACTTCATTATTAAAGTCTTATCAATATATACATATCTTTTTATATGAGGATCTGTCCACATAGACATAGGATTACACTATATATATATATATATATATATATACTCAGATTCACTAAAGCACACACTCACACAAAACATATTAAGACAAATTGTCAGTCACTACTTATTTGTGCTTATATATCTTAACAGTAATTTGTCATATAATGCTCAAATTAAACTTAAAATTTTATTTTTAATTATATATACCATTTGAATTATAAAAGGTTGAATTACAAATGACTAATGGACATTAGTTCAACTATTATATGAATCTTCTTATAAGTTGCTACATCAGACCTATTCAGTATTGCACACACAGCCTTGCCTTGAGGTGTTAAGGTTTTAATGTTGTGTATGAATCATCAAGATTGGGGCAAACTAGAAGATGTTCCATAGTTTGTGATTGCCTGCATTTGGCAGTTGGGATCAACATTGGTAGCATATCTCCATTTCTGAAGATTGGTTCTTGTTGTAAACGAGAAATAGTTACTGAATAAGAATAACCAAAATGAAGGTTGGAAATGGAATGGTAATCTTTATAACATTAACAACATACAAGATTTGCCAGTGGTGGGTAGTAAGTAATCCACTACCAGTGGTGAATCCCAAACCCCCCGCCCCACCAGACTGTATATTCCATTGTGAGGATTGGGACATACCCTTTACAGTCCATAGGTATGATATAACACCAACCCTTTTTAGATTTACTTTGCACAGAGTCAATATCTTTTCCTTTTTCATGGTTGATTTCAATTCTCTCTGTATCCATTCTTTTCCTCTTTGTCTTTTTCACAGGAGATTTCTGAGGAATGCGTACATTGAATGTGTCAAAGAACTTACTCTAGTGGAGGTTGATCTTATGTATCATTCTCTTTATTTATTATATGCCTACTTTTTATTTGATTATAGTGCCTTTTGTGCACCATTTCTGGCAGGCATTTGAGTAAATATACCATCCTACTGATTCTTTGGATGATAGTTCCAACTTTCCAATATCTTTTACCTGTCTGATACATCCGGTAAAAAACCTTTTGACCAACTTCGTAAAATTTATTTCCAGCTTTGTGTACCATATGTTCAAGTTTTTTCTTATTGAGTATCAGCTTGTCAAAAACTGATCTTATTTTTCGCACATGCATGATGTCTGCTGGAGTCATGGCCAAAGGCGCATTTTTATTTGGTGTAAGCCAATATACCTGTAGAAATTGTTGCAATGCTGCATCTGTGGATCCACTGTTGGATTTTTTTAGAGACCTCTTAAAGGTATTCACAAAACAATCTGCCTGGCTGTTACTTCTAGGGTGGTAAGGGGCAATTGTTATGCACTCTACCACAAACATTTTACAAAATTCCTTGGATTCTTTCAATGTAATTTCAGTGCCGTTATCTGAAACAATAGAATGTGGTACCCCAAACCTCATGAACAGTTTGTGTAGAAGCCCAATTATCACTTCCGTGGTTGGTTTCTTACATCTCAATATCTCTGGTCATTTGGAAAAACTCTATGACTATCAAATAATGACCTATTAAGTGGACCAGCAAAGTCAATATGCAGACGTGACCATGGGCGGTCAGTTTCTGGCCATGGATTGAATTTTATTGATGGTGCTTTAACTGCCAAAGCACAGCCTTTGTATGACTTTACCAAACATTTGATGTCTCTATCCATGCTATGCCAGTACACATAACTTTTCATTAAGCTTTTCATTCTGGATATACCAGGGTGTCCTGTGTAGAATTCTTTCAGGATTCGTTTCTGTAGTGATGAAGGTACCACCACTCTTTCGCTGTACATGAGAACGTCATTGCAAATTGAATATGCCTCGGATTGTGTTTTACTCCTATCTTTTTAGTTTTTTTTCTTCATGTCCACAATAAAATTGTCATCCAACGCTTTACTTTTTATTTCTTCCAAAAATCATAGGTGTTTACCGCACAGTATTGCATAGAACATTTTTTTTATCTCTACTTCTGCTTTTAGAGAAGCAATGACAGTGTCTCCCAAAGGTTCACTATTTCTTGGAATAAGTCTGGACAATCAGTCAGCATGACTCAATTTACTCAATGGTAAGAATTCCATTCTGAAATCCATTATTTAATAGAATGGTTCCCAGTTGTTGTAACCTATTAGCTGTAAGATGTCGGTAGTCCTTTTTTGGACTCATAAATAGCTAACAATGATCTGAGATCCATTTGTAAGGTAAACTTTCTCTTGTGAATGAATCTCTGAAATTTCTTAATGGCAAACACAATCCTTAAACTCTCCTTTTCTATCACAGAATAATTCTCTTTGGCTGGAAGTAGTGTCCTGGATGTGTGCACAACAGCTTTAATCGAGTTGTCTTCAAGTTTATGCATAATGCAGGCTCCTATTCTGTATACACTAGCATTGGTTTCTATGATTATTTGTTCTTTTGGATCATAATGTGTCAAAAACAAATCCAACATTAGCATTTCTTTAATTTTTCCAAATGTCTCCTGTCACACCATTGTCCAAACCCATTTAGTTATTTTTTAATAGTTCACTTAACAGAGCTCGCAAACAGTGCATGTTTGGCACAAATACATTGTAATAACTTGCCAAACCCAGGAAACTTTGTGGGGAGCTGACATTATCAGGAGCAGGCATGTCTTTTATAGCCACTGGTTCTTGCTGGATCTAGTCTCCTGCCATTCTTGTCAATTATTTGTTCCAAATATTTGATTTTATCCATAAAAAATTCACACTTTTCGACTTTCATCTTGAATCCTTCTGAAAACCTCAAACATTTTTCTTGTGTTCTTTTGGGTTTCCACTTTTTAGCAAAATATCAAGATAAGCCATTGCAAAGTCAAGTCTGCTAAGCATCGTATCCATTACTTGCTGAAAAATAGCTTGAGCAATGCTTATTCCAAAAGCCAAATGATTAAATTTATACATTCCTTGATGGTAGTTAATATAAATACTTTTGAACATTTGTCATCCACTACAATCTGCAGATGTGTCACATAGGTCGATTTTTGAAAATATTTGACCCCTGTTAAGTTGTGCAAAAACCTCTTCCGACTTCAGAAGTGGGTAAGGATAACTTTTGAGGGCATCGTTTTAGCCCATGGGGAAATCTGCACAGACATGTATCTCTTTAGACTTTGTCTTTATATATACCATTGGTGAAGCCCAATTGCTATATTCCATCGTAGATAAAACACCCATTTTTTTTTTTGAGTCTGTCAAATTAGTCATCAATCTGTTTTAATGATGCAAAGGTTACATTCCTTTTTCTTTTTGAAAACTGGTTGTACATTTCCTTTTAGCTTGAATTTAGCTTTCATTTTCTTGCACCTGCCTAACCCACCAGAAAATTAATAAATTTAATTTTTTAACTCTTTTTTTCAAACTTTCTGCTTTGTTGGTAAAACCTTTAACTTCTTGGCAAAATGAACTGATCAGACTGTTCCATAAATTAAACTGCTTCATCCAGTCTGTTCCAAAAAGGTTATTTGTATTTTTCATTACAGTCTTAATTTCAAGGCTTTAATGTCACATTTGTTATAAATTCCCCTTTGAATTTTATTTTTTGTCCTATAACATTATGAGCGATTTTCTTGGTAACCATTAATATTAATGTTGGTTTACGTATTTTTCTCCAAATGTACACATTTATTATGCTTAAACCTGATCTGCTATCCAATTGTAATTTGATATTTTTGTTAAGGATTTTTACCTGCACAAATTTCCTTATATTTCAACTGTCAGATTCATCCATATTTGTAACTTTAATGTAATTCCTCACTAGTCTTTTTACTTTTGTCTTACAGTGGGTTTTCTTATGTCCTTTTTCCTGCACCAAAATCATTCTTTATTTTTGTATGGACAGTCTTTATACCAATGTAATTCTCCACATGTATAACAAGGGTTAGGAGTAATGTTGTTTTTTCTTCACTTTATTTTCTTCACTTTATTTTCTTCACTTTATTTTCTTCACTTTATTTTCTTCACTTTATTTTCTTCACTTTATTTTCTTCACTTTATTTTCTTCACTTTATTTTCTTGATGCATTTTTTTAATGTGCAGCACACTTCAATATCTTTGGCATCTTGTCGAACATTTACAAACCTCCGACAATATTGTGCTAGGTTTTGTAAAGCTAGATTGAGTTCGTTTTCCAGTTTATTTAAAACCCTTCTGATTTCAGCGTCTTTTGTCAACAAATATCAGTCATTTAAAATTGTCAGGGCTTAATTCAGCCAGTTTGAACTTCTCATACTGATCGTTCACAATGCTCGTGAACATTGTGAAATCATTATCTTTCTTTTTTATTAAGTTCATACATTTCCATCTTTTATGGAACAACGATGTCTTTGGGCTGAAAACTTCCAAAAGCACAGTAACCATTCTTTTAAATGTTAGGTCGTAGTTTTCTTCAGTAATATGTAATTAACAAACTTTGTGTGTTTGACAGTGCCTAGTTCCCTTAGCACTAGTCTGACCTTTTTCTGGTTGGACCAATTTGAACAGTCCATTTTGTAAAGGTCTTCATATCTATGGAAAGATGATGAAAAAGTTACCTCCTCTTCTGGCATATAATGAAATTCTGCTGTTGCATTTATGGTAATGTCCTCTGAATATTCATTCTTATTACTTGTTAACATTTTCTGTTGTCGTTCTACCCACAATTCTACAAGTTTTTCAAGTTTTTGTTCGTAATATCTCTGTTCTCCTTCTTGTCTCAATATTTCCAGTAAAACTGTTTTACAATCCTTCATTTTGTACTTTATGTGAAGTAACTTTCCACAAAAACAGGTGGATTTCATTAAGATGGAACTTGGTATAAGGTCATAGAAAGTCAACATATGCAAGTAATATTAATAAAAACTTGGTGAAAACTTTTTGCACAAACTTATACTTTCCAAGGAGCAGCTAGCTTAAAAAAACGAAAATGAAAAACCAATAAAAAATAAGATTTATTTTAGTTTTAATGATATCAGATATTTCCGTCTTGTCTAGCATCATTTACTGGGACCATTTCACTGTCAATCACTTTATGGCTTTGCTATTTAGGCTGTCTGGTAATAATCAGAAATTAGATTTGTCATTTAAGTGAAAGGCATCATCTATTTCTTGCAAGCAAATTGTTTTGACATATATATTTCTGTTTTTTGCATTGTACATTTGTAATCTAAATAATTTTGTTTGCAAAAGTATTTCTTTTTAAAAGAAAGATAATATCTGTTTGTACATAACATTCATTGGAAGATAAATGATAAGAACAGATTTGACTTTATTTGTTTCCAGTCATTTCAATAATTGTCAATGGTACCTGCTGATGAAGGGAAAATAGTATTAGTCATATGTGTCACTCAGAAGAAAAAATAAAATAAATAAAAAAAAGAAAGGGGGGGGGCGTAGAAAGCATGTGTCAGGTGATTAGAAGCTTTTAATGGTATTTCAGTTGGAGAAACAATTGGTAAAACTTGGCCCTGATTTTTTTTTTTCCCTTTCTCATTGCTTCTACACAAACGATATTATTTGTATGGAGGCCAGACTTTCACTCAAAATATTCACCTTTTCTATTGTTCGCTTCCTTTTACTTGAGTAAATGTCATTTTCTTCTTCTTTCAAATTGTTTCGTCTTCAGTTAATAGTTTTAAGTGTTTTCCTTTTTTTTTTTTTTTTTTTTTTTTTTTTTTTTTTTTTTTTTTTTTTTTTTTTTTTTTTTTTTTTTTTTTACTCAATAAAAAAAACAAAACTTTTCACTTTGAATCATATTTTGCCCATAGTTTCAAGTTTCAAAACATCTTTTCTGTACTTTTTTTTTTTCTTTTTTAAATCTTGTCGTTCTTAGCAACATTACAATTTCTCTCACTGGTATTATTCCTATCTTCAAATGGTTAGAGAACCTGTTTGTGACACTACAAACATTTTATCCTTCTGAAATGACAACTTTATACTTTAAATTGGATCCAGAAAATATATCCAACTAAAGTTTAATCATTTAAAATATTGGAAAAAGAAACTTTATATTTCTCTTTAAATATTTTTCTTTAAAGCTGCCCCAAGTGACAGTATCCATCCACATATTCAAGATTTATACCTTTTATCATTATTTTTTCTTTCTATTTCATAGCTACCTTCCTACACCTGAACTAAAAATTTACTGATTTCTATAAATCTGAAATCTGACTCATTAACCTCCACCCCCTTTTTCCCATTGATCATTATTGTTTATTCTAATGAAGATGCACTTGATGAGTGGAAACAATGTGATAGTTGAGATTTATGATCGGATATTGGGTTCAAAGGCTCCATATTAGATTTTTTTTTTTTTTTTTTTTTTTTGAAAGCTATCTTAAAACTCTGCTTGTAGGATGTGTTTTCAATTATAATTTAAATAAGTTTATAAACAGAATATGTAATATCACATTCCCTCATATTCCAATTCTAAATTCTAACTAAGTGACCAAACCTCAAGATATGTTTTCTTGGTTGACCCAAGAATTTTTCAGCACCTCCTTATATGAAACATAGCTTAATCACCATGTGAAATTGGTACAATATAAAAAAACAAAAAAAACATTTGTGATAATTTTTTATTTTTGTGGGTGAAGACAACACATTTGTTGGGAACTGTTGGTTTGAAATAAAAATTTGATTTTTGTATTAAAAAAAAAATATATGTAACAAGTATGAATATTTTTCAAAATATTTTGTAAACTATTTCGCCTTATCTGATGTTGAATGAACTAACTGCCAAGTTGTCCCCCAAGAAATACACATACTTTTTATCAAATCCTTTTGACAGTGTGCTAAAAAAAATTCTTGTCAATTTAGTGACATCTGCAGAGATTAAAATTTTCTTTAATCATATTTTATTTAATGCTATAAAAAGAAAAAGTATTTGATGTTAATGGAGTAAACCTACAATAATATAGGTGAAGTATTCAATGTAATTGCACAAAGTTCACTGTTAATTATACAATTGCTTCCTGGTTTCTTGAGTTTGTTTTTTGTCAAAGAAGGTCATGTTGATTCCTTTGCAAAAATTTGCTACCCACAAATTTTTTTCTTGCTTCTATTTTTTTTTTTTTTTTTTAGAACTCTTTCTTCAATGATTCAAATTACACAATTCCAATTTTTGTCATTCTATGGGAGCCTTATGACTGCATGCAAATAATAATGGAATTTACAAATCAAACCAGTTTATTGATTTTTTTTTTTTTTTTTTTTAATTGAAATAAAATTTTGATTATTAAATATTTATGTTTCAGGAACGGTGTCAATGTGGAAGGTGCTACTCATAGACAAGTAGTGGACCTCATAAAATCTGGTGGGGATAATCTGACTCTAACAGGTAAGCTGATTTTGTGATTTCTTTTCATATTTGGGTTGTTGTGTCTCTGTTTTGTATCTTGATAAAATTTCAACATTTTAGTTTTCATTGTTGTAACCACATAGTTACTCTCAATGTGAAACCCAGCTGCGTAGACTTTGCGTGTCTCTTTCAATCAAACATTGCTATACAACTGTTGTTCTTCTCTTACTCTAATCTCTTGTACAGTGTGACATGATGACTTGTGATGCAGGGTAAAGTTCAAGCTTTGGTATTACAGCTCTTTGGGTCTCATAGGAATTTGCAAACAGATTACAGGTAATGAAAATGACAACTGCTCTTGGTACGACCAGTTTATTAGAAGTACTGTCCAGTTATTGTGGCTTTTAAAGTTTTAGATAAATTAAGTTGTTAAAAATGAAATCAAGATTTACTTTGAGATGAATTCTTCATGTTTCCCTTAATTGGTATTATTTACTGAGATTTGTCATTTTTTATAAGTTTTCGACCAGCTTAGGCATAAGCAGGTTTTATTTAGATTCTTGCTAATCATTCAAAGATTCAGCTGATTAAACTCCCAGTTTTAGTTCTTTATTCATAAGCACAACATCAACTTGGGGCATTTCTTTTTGCCATTTGGTTGTTGACACTATGGATCTGATTTGTATGCAAAGCCTAATTTTCATTATATAATTCTGCTTGTTCCTTTGATTAGTTAGAATATGCTATGGTCCTGCCATTACCTCAGATAAATAATGGACCATTCTGTTTTGCTTGTGAGGAAAGACAGAAGAAAAAAATATCACTCACTGATTTTTTTTGTGAGTAAAAGCATACAAGAAAGGAAAGAGAGGAGGTGATAGCACTTTCATGTACATTAATCATTTAATATCTGCTTCTGTGAACTGGAAAACCTTGTTAGATTTGAATCTTTTCATTTGTACTCTCTTACTTCTTTAATGGCTTACATTTATACTTATGATTGCAAATATTTTAAAGTTGTAGGACTCACAAGGAGCTTATTCAGTCATTGAATTCTGAATTGATTAATCAGAAATTCAAAATATAGGAAATTTGTGAAATTTTCACAGATACTGCTATTAAATTATAGTTTTGGGAATCTAATCATGTTGTTGGGAAAAATAAATTTTAAGATTTCAGATTTTTCTTTCCAGTTTTGGAAGATTAAATATCACATTTTCATTTTCTTTTAATGATATTTCATTTTGATAAAGCAAGTACTAAGTATTCTTTCATGCTATTAATATTGATGTATTATCAGAACCAACCACAAGAACTGTTTGTAGTCACTGGACTATTATAGTCTAGAAAAAATTCATACCACCTTTTATACTTGTAAAATCTTTAATGTTTTGTAAGGCTTTGTAATAATATTATTACCCTGACACTTCCAGTTATTTTTAAAAATCTGCAAACTGATAGAAAATGAGTCCTACTTGCCTGTTCTACTTGAATTGTTCACAGAAAGCACTTATTGGCTTTAAACAAAATGTTTAAAAGTCAATTCTTTTATGAATTCTTGATAGATTGAATTGTGTGTTTAGGAAAATTTCATTCATTGATTAGAAAGATAAAATTCTCTTATCCTGTATAAGAAAATAGATATCAATAAATGATCAGAAAATGTAAGCAATCACTTGGTTTGTAATAGGAAATCTATATGAAAGCATTGATTTCCTCAAACTTACATAATTATTATTCATATAACTCCTACTAATAAAACAACACCACCACCAACAAAGTCTCTATCAAATGATTATTTTATGATGAAGCATGTCTTTTTTTTTGGGGGGGGGGCGGGATTTGAAGCATCATTGCCACTAACACATGGCACTTCAGTGATACATCATAATACCAAGAGACTTTTTTTTCTTCAATCATTTCCCTCCGAGCAAGGCAATAAAGCCACTAAAGATATAAGGGGTTACTGAGTGTGAAAGAAACGAAGAGGACATTAAAAATAAAAAGAAAAGAAAAAAGATCCAAGAAGACAGAAGATGACTATTAATATTGCATTTAAATTTTTGAAGATCATAGTTGACAGCTAAGCTGGAAGAAAATTCCACAAGCAAGAATTGCTGAAGAAGAAACTATCAGTATAGAATGTATGGTTACAATTAGCAAATTGAACAGTGAAATTGAGACTCAGCTGCCAATCTAGTGTTTCAGCTAAATTTGTGATGTTGCGATTTCAAAGAGGAAAGCTCAGCCTCACAATGTAGGGATGCTAGATCCATGCAGATGCTGCCTTGACCTGATCTTGGAACCTCACTATATTCCTACTTTTCTGTTGATGAAAATCCGAGTATATTCAAGTATACTATGGTTGTTTTAGCAATAAAAACCTCAACAGTCATTTTGTATTTTTCAAAATGTACCCAGTCAATACAAAATAGAGGTTTATATTTTTTTCCTGTTTAGGATATAGTTTTCTATTTCCTTTCTTCTGTGGCCTTAATGATTTTCATTGTCTTTTTAACCTTTTGATGATCTGACTGATTAGTGATTGCAACTTTTTATTGGCTGTTTTCTGGTTGTTGCATACCGACTGGTAGCAAGGAGCCCAAACACTTCGGCAACACTTAACTGTTGACCAGAGCTGCCTTTTTATGTAATATTGGGGTAATTTGCAGTGTCATATCGTAAATGGATAAGTGTCCCTGCCAGTACTTTTTGTAGGCAAACCTAAGACTGCATTAAGCTTTAGTCTTAGCCATCATCTGGCCAGTTTCTATTGCCTTAAACAATGGACAGCAACAATTATTTTGGTTGTTTTTACCATAAAAACTTTCTCATGACAGTTGCCATTAAAAGTAATAAAAGTAAATCAGTAAAAAATCATCTAAGCCCCTCACTTTACTTTTTTCCAATATTCATAGGGTTCACCAATTTTCTTTATTGTAGAATCATTTCTCTTGAGATGTTCTTCAGGTATCTTAGTGCTCTATGAAACTAACTTAAACTCTTCTATCCCTACCAGTTAATTCTCTGTTCCAGGCTACATTTCTCCTTGTTGAAATGATGATTCTATAGTACTGATGTGTGACCTTAGTGTTCATATTCAAGAGTAGGATCTTCTAATGAGGCTTTGGATGATTCTTTCATATTATACAAAATATCTGATAGTATTGAAATGGTGTGCTCTCTACATTCATCTGCGAACATTTTTGTATTTGGTTATTTTAATGATGATCATGTTAAGTTCATTATTTACGTTATTCGGACTATTGTCCTCATCTTTGTTGCCATATTTATTACAATGTTTCACCTGTTGTACGCTCCGGCCTTCTTCAGGTGGTTGGAATGTCGAACTTAATCTTTTATTTCACTCACTGGGGTAGACTGTTGTAGTTCAGTGTGCCATGTTTTTAATGGATGTCAGTTATCTCCTGTTAATTTCCCTCTGAAAGTTCTCCACTGCTTTAAGGACACATGGCACAGTGGATAAAGGCGTTGATTAGATCCAGTGACAGGACCCAAAAAGTGGGAGTTCAATACCTGGTTAAGGCAAAAAAAAAAAAAAAAATGACAAAAAAAAAAAGCAAATCAATCTCTTTTAGTTATACCCTTGACTCATATGGAGTAGCTTTGTCTGACTTTCCACTTAGAAATGAGTCTCTGTTGTATGATATGCACATTGCTCTGTTAATGGTATCCCTCTAAGGCTCTATCTCCAGACATTTTGTTCCTTATTTTTTATCAGTGAATTTCTTAGGGTCATCAGTTCTTGATTGTGTCTCTATGCTGATGACACAATTATTTACTCTTATCATAATAGTCTGATAGGTTCAATAAAATTAAATTTCTAGTTGCTTGCAAAATGACATCCAATCTATTGTTAACTGGGGCAAGAAATGGCTTGTTAATTTTAACACCTCCAAAACTGAAATGCTCTCTTTTAATTGCCATAGAATTCTTTTTGCCTTCCATCAGTATAGCTAATGTCAACCTCCAGGAGAATAACTCCTTGTGTCTTCTCAGTCTGTTTTCTACTGATATGAAGTGGGATGATTATATTAAATCAGTTGATAAGTTCACTGCTAAAAATTCACTGTGTTGTACTAAGCAATTTTTTTCATCCAAATCTATCTTTGACTTTTGATGCCACATTTGGTCTGGTGCTTCGACTATTTATCTAGAGGTTCTGGATATAATTCAAAGAATAATCTGCAATGTTATTGGCTCTGATCTGGCATCTCAGCTTCAATCACCCCACTGCTGTAACATAGTTTCCTTGTGTCTTTGCTATAAATATATTCATGGTAGTTGTTCTGATGAACTTTCTTCTTTGGTACTTTGATTTCATTTAATTTAATGAATTTAAGCACAGTACTAGATTGGCATCTAAGTCTCATCATTTTCCCATTGAAATAGCTAGATGAAACTGTAAGTTCTATTCTGATAGTTTCTTCTCTTGCACTTCTTGCCTGTGGAACAATCTTTATTTCTCTTGCTTTTCTGTCAACTACAATCTTCAAAAATCGAAGTGCAATGTTAATTGTTATTTTTTGTCTTTATGAATCCCGTTCCTTTTATTGTTCTTTCTCCTCTGTAACATTTTCTCAGTTTTCTTCACACTATTGTCTTTCATCCTCAGTAACCACTTGCATCTTAGTGGCTTTATTGTCTTACTTTGGGTGAAATGATTAAAAATATTAAAGAGGAAAAAAAACCCACATTAATTCAATGATATAAACTTACTCAAATAGATTGAAAGATGAGAACATTGAGCAATTAATGTTATCTCTGCTGGAATGGTAAAACTAAATGCCAGTCTTACTGCAATATTCCAGTCTTTGCAACAGTGATGATTTTTACTGTTTTGCTAAGTTAGTTCCCAGGTTTCCTTCTTTCACAAAATTTGGTTCTTACAATTTTCATCTTCACAACAACTTGTGACCTCAGCAAGGACCTCTGGTATTGATTGTGCCTCCATATGTAACTTTTTAAAGAATACTTGTAACCAGTTAGGATGTATTTGAAGCTTGTCATCTTCCCACATGATTTTTCTTCATGTTTATATTTGGTTTATTCCAAGATGGCAGAAACTAATACTCATGTTGTATGGAAGTTTACCTCCATTTTTATTACTTTTCTGTCAGCTTTGGCTTTAATTTAATGCCCCCCCACTTTTTCCTTATTATACTTACTTTAATGACCCTCACCTTCTTTTTCGTTGCTTAACTAAGGCAATTATTTGTCTTGTATGAATTTCCATGTTTCTCACAAATCTTGCTAATAACCCATTTCTCTCCTATTGGATTCTTGTATTTAGGAGTGGTAGATATTCATCTAGTAACTTTGAAAGATCCCTTACCAGTTTTTGTGATGAAAGATTTTACTATGTATATCATAATATGATAGATACTGTATATAACATTGAATAGGATATGTTTAGGCTAGTACTCCAAAATTCTTGTTTGAAGGAGTTGAAATTAGATTAGTTTATTTAGTATTGTATAAATATCTTTGCCTTCTCAACAAGGACAATGAAATTGAAATATTTTTCCTTGTGATTAACACTTGTTTCACTCCAAATTTTACTATCTTTATGTATCCTTTAACACACGCACACACAAAGTTTTGATTGATAGAAAAATATGGTTTCAGAGTTGAACCTGTTAAAAGGAGTTATGGCCCTTTTCTAAAAGACATCTTTAACTCTCTATTATGATCTCCAGTTATCAGGTCTGAAATCTCAGGCCTGTCTGGTAGAGTGTAATTAAATGGAAATGTTACTAAGGATATAGCTCTGTCTAAATCTCTGAGTATCTTCTAAGTCTACATGGATGTGTTTAATCATTAACAGATGGACATAGCATAAAAGAAATTTGCATAAACCTATTGAAAAAACTTGAAGCTGATATATCACATGAGGAAAAACTATGATAGCTAGAGATGTGCAGTTTAACCAAAAAAAAACAACTTTTTTCAGTTTCATCTTCACACTGTGAAACCACATAGCAATTTTTTACAAAACCAAAATTGTTCGATTTAAGTGCTATCACTACTGAATGATCATATCCAGAGAAACACTATTGAAAAAGACTTTCAAATGTTAATAAAATGAAAATTTATCAAGATTTATACTATTGTAAAAGAAAAGGATTGAACAAAAGTATGTTAAGAACATTTAATTGACTAGTTTTAGGAAATAAATATGAAATCTATTTGTTTACAAAAGAAAGGAAGAAGAAAAAAGGAAATACATGATGTTGGAAATGTATTTGTTTCAGTTTTCAAAAAAAAAAAACTTTTTGTGGTAAAATTAAGTTAACAAAATAGGAAGTAAAAAAAAAAAAAAAAAAATAGTTGCCAGTTTTATGTTAAATTTTATGAAGTCAGATTTTTTTATAAGGGTCATATGTAAATTTTTTCTGGTAAGCCAGTGTATGCTAATCATGAAATAAAGTTGTTGTAAACAAGAAAACTGAATGAAGATCTTTATGAATAAATTTGTTTTTTATCTAAGGAATGCACCTAAATTAGATATTAAGAATAATTATAATAGTTCTTAATTTCACTTTTAAAATGTGTATATTTCCAGATATGTGAGTCACTAGTGTAAAAAAAAAAAAAAAAAAAAGTCTTTTCTACAAATAAAATTATTTTTCTATTTAGCGAATACACCTAAAATTAGAAATTGAAAAAAGAAAGTAAGTTTTAATTTCAGTTTTAAAATGTGTATATTTTCAAAACTGCAAGTCATTTTGTTTTTAAACCCAAAGTAAAAATTATTCGTTTTTGGCCACTAGTGTTCAGTGGGTGTTCTGCTTATAAAATTCTTTTAAACAAGGAAAATTAATTCATTTTATTTTTACAAATACCTTTATGGTTTTATCTGACGAATACACTTATGATTATATTAAAATGATTAAAATAGTTTTTAATTTCAGTTTTAAAATGTGTATCGAAAAAAGAACATGTGATACTCACAGATTTGGAAATGTACACATTCTAAAAGTGAAATTAAAAGCTTTTAATTATTTTTAATATTTAATTTTAGCTGTATTTGCTAGATAACATAAATTTATTTAGGGAAAAATAAACTCATTGATTTTTCCTTGTTTAGAAGAAACTTATTTGCAAAACCCCAATAATAGTTGACTGGCATACCTGAAAAGAATTGCCGTTTTTTTTTTTTATTATTTTAAATATGAGGGATTTCATTTTTTTGGCTTTTTAAAATTCACATCATAAACAAGTTTCTGAAGAGCTATACCATTTTGTCTCTCCCAAAAATGTTGTCCAAAGACACAAATAGATATTTTATGCAATAATTTCTTTTGTATTTTACCAATTTGTTAATAAATATGGTAGTTATTTATTAAAGTTGACAATTCAAAATTTTAATAAACTTTAATCTAAGTCATAAATTCTATGACTAAATTACCTTTAGTTTAAAGCCTAAAAACTGACTTTAGGTGAACAATTTCTACTTTATTACCCACCTGATTTGCAGTTTTTGGGTTTTCAATTCCAGTGGTCTTTAACACATGTCTAGAAATTTTTATTACCCTTGCTTAAAACCAAATATTGACCCCTTATGCACTTCCATAATAACATCCATTTAAAAAAAAACAAGACTTGAAAGTTGAAAAGTATACGGGGCATTTATTTTACGTGACAAGACAGTAAGTTTCAATAATTTGAAAGTTCTTTTATCACACATACTATGAGTTAATCTTTTTTTTTTTTTTTTTTTTTTTCCACTTATTTTATAATTTTTGAAGGAATTCGCTTTTAGGGGTCAGAGTAGAAATGAACATCTTCCTGGTTATAGTTTATGTTTTCAAATGAATGTACAATTTCAAGAATATTGATAAAGATTGATCACTTTGTTTTGGGAAACAAAGTAATGTGTAAAAGGGAAAAAAAAAATTAGTCTTAGGGAAAAAAAAATCATATTTTGCCTTTTCAGCTGTTCAAAGCAAAATATCGTTTTAACTCACTGTAAAAAAACAAAAAATTCAATAAATAAAATCACATAGAAATTACATATTTAGAAAGATTTTTATCTTCTTTCCAACTATATGAATATTTTTAAGATTGGACCAGAAATGCATGAGAATTTGTGAGTTCAATGGACTAAGTTGCAAATTTATCAATCTCAAACGAAATCACAAGAATATGAATGGCTTCCTTAGAAAGAAAAAAATACTAAATTAAAAACTGAATTAAAAACCGCAGTATCAAGAGGAAAAAACTGGAAACTGATACCGAAACATAAATTGCCAAACCAACCAACTCTAATGATAGCTTCTTCTTTTCCTAAAGGTAACAAACTAATTAACACAAGTTTAAAAAAGAAATCCCAACTTATTTTGAGATGTAAATAATCAAATTCTTGTGCTTGTGGGCATATTTAGTAGCAAAAATTGTAGCAAATAATCTATAATCAATGTGTTCAGCTAGAACATCTTTTTCAGAATGTAAGTCATTTGAAAAACTTTGTCACCGAGTGAGACAAAAAATTATCAGTGTTCTAATACAGAAAATATGGTATTGTGCAAGAAAAATTAGTAATCAATGAATGCGTTCAGGAACAGAAATTGGCAAATAATATAAATAAATACTTGTCGAATGTGAGGATACATTCACAAGAGTGTGTTCTAGGTCTTCTGTTGATCTAACCAAGCAGACTTGGGGATATATCAGATTATGATTGTAATCCTGTATCCATCAAGAAAAAGTCATATTCCTTCTATAGTGCCAACTATTATGAACATTCAACAAACAAATGCAGGTCAGTTGAAAGGTTATAAGGAAATTGGATAAGGGAACATAATTGAGGTGGAAGCACGAGCAACTCTTGCTGCAGATGTGGATGAAAATCACCAGAACTTTCAGATTCAACAAAAATGCTTAAGCTTCCTAAATCTAAAAAATTACTAAGTTGTAAAATTTCTAATGAAGTAGAATGAATGTTATAAGCCAGCAAAGCAATAGAATAAAACAATTTTACAATGGATATTGTACATGGATTGTGATGAGCTCATTTGGTTAGATTTTGAATATGGAGTCTTGCAATGGAAAACAAATGATATAGAACATACAGATAGTCATGCAGTTGATTGTTCAACTCAACTGGTTGGTAACTCAAACTAGATTTGAGCTTATGATATAATTGAACTAAAGAAATGTTTGACTGCATTAAGGCAACTCAGTAAACTTGTTAAGAAGGCTGAGAGGAAAATTCTTGCTTTGGCTTTATAAAAGTAAAGATTTTTTTTTTACAGATTAGCCTTATTTACTAACCTATTGGCTAGATAATTGCAAGAAGGATCTATAGTTTTTGGTTGATAATAATGACAAATACATGTTTTGTGGCAGTCTAATAGGCAATAGTCAAAAGTACTTTAGCTCTGGAAACACTAGCCACTGTTGATCTTGCAGAAGCAACTTTTTTCTGCAGAAAATGTCTGCTAGAACTTTTTGGTTTGGAAAAAGCTAGAAATGCGTCCATAATTTGCTCCATCAATAATTCTTCTCTTCATAGAGCAATGTATTCTTCTACTTAAATTTTAGACAATATACTGTACATTGAAATTACAATCCCTAGATAATGGATATATTTTTAATATCAATAGACAAACAAATTGGATATTCCTTAAAAAAGAAAAAAGGGGAGTTCTTCATTTAAGGAAGAGTTATTAAAGATGAGTTTTGACATTGAAATATAAAATGGTGACCTTTCTGTTATCACCATTTAGTTATTATGTTACCAACCTGGCCTAGGAGTTATAACTTATCAGTTTTAAGATCTTTCTTTAAAAGTTTATTCTTAATTTTGATTTTATTGTAGAAATGAATAAGGATATTCATCATTTTAACTGACACAAGCCATCTTGGTTTAGATGACATTCTAAACTGAGATGGTCACTTTTCAGAAAAAAATAATTTTTTTTTTATATTTTATTTTTTTTAAAGAAAAACTAAAAAAAATTTTCTTGAAATATGGTAAAGGAAATCTAAAGGACTTTAGGGAAACTTACAAACACATTGAAGATGAATTTAAAAAAAATCTCATCTAACTCAATTCATGAATAGTTCTTGATATTTTTATATTCTGCTACATTAAATGAAGTATTATTTGTATGAGATTATAGATACTATTTTTTGTTGATACTTCTATTAAGTTTTTATTGTGGTTAATAATAAAAATTATCTATATGTATTAAGAAATAAAATGTTTTACATTTAGGCTGCATTAGTTTTTTAAATATTTCCAGTGTATAAAATAAGATGTTAAACATTAACTTTGTTTGAGTCTGATTGTGTTCACCATTTTCAATATTAGTTCTGATCATTTAATTTGCTTCTATACTATTTTTATAATTTATTCATTGTTCATTCATGTGTGCTATTTAGAGAAAGGATGAAAGACATTTATAATTGTCATATACAATGATGTCCTTGCATAAAACCAAATTAGAAAACGGAGAGAGTTGTTGTAACACTTTCTGAATTTCCTATAAGCATGTGAAAAAACATGAATATTACCTGATTTTGTTTTTGGTTTTACTTGTAACATTGAGTGCTATCAATATTATATTTGGAATAATCTTTTTCTTTATTTTACCCTTGACATGGAGGGGCATTTTGAAAAAATTGCATTGTAGTACTGTTTGATTTTAAATGAAGTAAATTGACTTTTTTATGCGCAATATTCATTATCTTGTTAGTTATGGTCAAATATGAAGAGTTAGTGGCTCCGATTGAGGAATTGGAGAACAAAGTTCAAATTCCTGTTGAGTTCATTATATTTACTTATGTACCAATACCTTTGGAAAAGGTATGAATCCATATCTTCAATCACCCAGTTATGGGTAAAATAGCAGAACAGACTGGGTCCTATACCCTTGGATGTCAACCAGTCTAGAAGAAGGACTCTGAATTCAAACTAGATTGCACTATCCTAAAAGTGTGTATGTATACAGCTGGGGACTGCTTGTGAATCAAAGTTCCTACTATTAGCACATCATTGGATGTGGCGTTAAAAAGAAACCCAATGTTTCATAGGGAACGAGAGGGACTCCCTATGGTTAAATAGCAATTAATGGTCCAATGTTAAAATTATAAATCTACCACAGAGAAACACCTTTTTCTTTACAGAGGTGAAGATTGGCTATACATTGGGTTGCTTTACAAAAAAAGGAAAAACAAATGAATGAGTAAAAAATTTGTTGTCTTTGACTTTGATACCCATTTTGTGTAGTTGTAGTGAAACCAGGAATGATCTCTGCTGTTGTAAATCCATCAACAGGAATTTATATATTCTGGTTTTCACTGTTGAGAAGGGCCTTTTGTTTGTAATTTTTTTTTTTTTTTATCTCTTGCAATTGTTATGATTCTGACCCTCCAAAATGGCAGTGGGTAAAATGTTTGCAATAATGAGAAACAACTTGTAAATTTGACATTTGGCAATGGAATGAAAAGAAAATAGTTTTGTTGTGGGATAAATACTTGTTGCTCTCAAATTAATACTTCATTGTCTGTCAACAATTTCTCTTTACTCATAATACAGGACAATCAAATATGCTAAATATTTACTCCAACACACTGACTGTGTATCTCTATTATAAAATATAGTGAAATCTGATCACCTTTCAGTTTACTATATTGCATCTTGTTCTGCATAATATACTGATTATGTAATAGAATTTCTTGTTTAAATTGCATTGCCATCTGAACGTGTGCAAGAGAGTAGGGAAATCAAAATTGTCTTGTAGACAAGAGAAGAGACATAGGATTGTCATATTTTATAATGGCATGAGAAATACTATAGATAGAATTGCAGAAGCAAAAATGTTTTGATGAAAATATCAGCTGGTGGTGGTGGGGGTGGACTCTTGTAAAATTAGAACTTTCTAGATGAAAATTCTAGTTGAACTTTGAAAAATGGATTTTATTTGATAAAATAAGTGGACACTGAAAATTGTTTAAATTTTTATTTCATTTCTATCTTTTGTGATTAAAGAAAATGCAATACTGTGCAATTTCATGTTCTATTTTCTATTCTTGTGTTAAATTAGAACTTATTAAAAAGATTGATCTTATTTTTGTATTCATTTAATGTTACAAAGAAATATTTATTAGTGCCTTTGTGCTGTTTGCTTTCTGGTAATAAGAAAGTAGTGTTGAATCCAAATAAATCATTCCTTAATAGATGATGTCATATTTGAAAGAAGCCTTAGTTTATATTACCCCAGATATTCGTGTACAACAGCAATTCTAAGAAGATTGTCTTAGAACTTGTCATCACTTTCATTCTTGATGATTTTCATAATCATTTTTTTTTTTTTAACTTTTTACAATCACAATATGGCTGGTCAATTCTATTGAACTTTTCTTCTAGCTTTGACCTTAATTTTTCTCTAATCACCAACTTGCAATTTTATTTCTTTTAATGCCAGCCAAGAATTTTTTGCCTTGTCATAACAATCAGAAATTTCACAAGCTGGATGAGGCATTTGAATGTTCTGAAATGGAGTTTTACAAGAAATATGGAATCCATCAGTAATCAGAAAATCTTTTTTAGAATGACCCAATCAATAAGAATATAATCAGGAATTATGTCTTAGTCAAAAATGTTTGCCTATAAAATGCTTCCTTGATAAGACTTTGATAAAACTAGTCTTCTTCCACAAGAGAAGTCTGTTTGGCAAATATCACATCTAAGCTGCATCCATTATGGATTTGTTTAGACACAGAATGTTTCCTAATGCTGAAAATAAAATATGCAATTTGAGTGATAATATGAATGGGTATTATCAAGTACGGATGTTGTGAAAGACAAATTCTTTTGATATTATTTTCAATTCTGCATTAGTGAAATGAAAATCTCATTGCGGAATCTCTATCTGCATTGGATTATAGGTTTGTAAAAAGTGAGATTTTGACTGAAAAATATCGGGATAGAAAAATAATTTAAGATACTTTTCATAATTCTCTGTTTTTAATGATTATGTATCCTTCTAATTCAAATACTTGTAAAATTGTAGTTTCTTGTCAGAGACTGTGAATTGTGTTTGATTTAAGAAAAGAAAAAAAAAGTACATAATAATAATAAAAGAAGCAATGATTATGCATGATTGCTTTAAGTAAGGATATTTTGCCTCAGTCCAGTCCCAGTGGACATCTTAAGGATTATCAGGAAATGATAAAATTAGATCATAAAATCAAAATGGATTTTGTGTTTTAGAAATCTGATGATTTTAGGGAATTGGAGATATTTTTCTTTTTAATCAGGTTTTCCAGTCATAGGGGAAATAAAATTCTCTGTGAGCATGTGCTGTTGTTGGAAAAAGACTTAATGTGAATAGAATGTTGATGTGTTTATTCCAGAAAATGATTTGCTTCTCTGAGCATTGGGGATTGTGTTCATCTTTTATGATTGGAATTCCTCTCTTGGCTTGAAAAAATTGGTTATTTATTTAGGTTTAAAACTGAATATTTCTTGAATAGTGTTGGAAAAGGGAATAAAAATAAAATGAATGTTGCTTTTGAAATTTTATTTTCATTAATAGTTCTATAAAATGTGGAGTTTGAATCCCTTTTAAATTTCCATTTCTACTTCAGGCATTTTATTAAGGTCATCTGTTTAACAAAATGAAGAATTTTTAATTTGATTTGAGGTCCTTATACAGTATATTTTATGAAAATTTGTTTATTAGAATTTATCAAAGATCTTTTTAATAGATTTTTGATCTTCAAGTGCTTTTCAAGTATTAATCCAAATAGATGAATACAATGTTAAATACGCTTAAATTTTGAAAAGCAGTTTTTAAGTTAAGATTGTGGTGGTGTATAGTCATTGATTTGTTTGAAAGAAAGAAAAAAAAAATCCAAGATAAAATAGACATTTATTACTGTTTTCACCTATTCTTAACATGATATTTTGAGAATTTGTTAATTTAAATAATATAAATGCATCAATTAATCGGTAATAATTATATAATTCAAATCATTATTGATTTGACTCTCTTGTCGTACTTGGTTTTGGTTATTTGTAGAAAAAAACTACTAGTTGAATGTATAAGTCACCAATTGAACCTTTACTTTTGATTATTTCTCTTGTAAAGCAGCTGTCAGTTGGTTAAATATAAGAAGCAAGTTGAATCATTGATGTGTTATTGCAGTTTAGGCATTTAGTGTGTGTATGTGATGTATGATTGACTGTAGTCATCATACAACCTGACAGTGTGCAACTTTGGACGATTACACAACAAACTTGATGCTTGATTTGACAGACAATCAATGAATAAAATAGAACTGATATGAAAGCAGAAAAATCTACATGAGAGCTTGTCTGGCTTTTCTTAACAGATCTACACATCATTTGTTATATCCAATATTGAACATTGGAGAAATCGGTTATACATGATAGCCTTAAGAGATTAGCAAGTATGCAAAAACTTGTCTCTTGAATGAATAACAACTGAATCTATTTCAGATTAGTTATATTAGATCCCTTATTCCATTGAGTCATTTGGACACCTTCAATGACTTAGTAACTGTTCATTAAGAGGCATGACTTGAATTTTTGGAAACTTGCCATAACCTGCAGATGAACTCATTGGCTGAGTCTTTATGATGTGATGATGCATACCTTCCCGACCTTGAACTCTTCCACCAATGAGGAGATGGGAAGTTGCAGGTTTCCAGCATGAGTACCACCATACAGAAGCAGGGGGGGGTGTAACTCTAAGCCACTTACTCAGATACTTATTGATACACTGCTGAATGTGTGACAGTTATATAAATATACCTGTAATGGCCACAGAAGATGGGGTAGCAAAACATGGAGGTAGCACCAAGCATTCAGTTTGCTGGAGAGATGGGTTTGGTCAATGGATTCAAGTTCATCTAGTGCCATTTTCTGCAGCGTTTTACCTCGGTGTCGATCAGTCAGTGGAATTTCATACAGCTGTGCAAGGCTCTTGACTGGCTTCGATTTGACAATCGGGGATCATGTCCCTAAATGCAGAAGAGAATCTCCCTGACAAAACTCCAGAGTAATAAGTTCTGGCTTTTCTTAGGCTTAGCCTTCATTCCAGCTCACGTGAAGAGCTTATGGTATAATATATATATAATCTCAAAGCATGATCGGTTGGAAGGGATGCTTGAGTTATATCAAAAGCTTTGTAGCACAGTCTTTTCTCTTGTTGCTTATGGCTTGTATGATAAATACTGAATGTCTTCATGCACTACCTGCCTGTTATGCAATTCAGACACCCTCCTGTATTCCTGGCTATGGACCTGATTGACTTGGAGGAATTATTGCCAATCAAGGACTGGATCTCAACAACAAATTCATGAGTTGTTTTCTCATCAGAACTATCAGAGTGAGTTTTGTGAGCTGCCATAGATCTTCATTGCCATCAGATTCATTCAACTCTTTCCAAATTCTCTGCACTGTTCTGAGATTGACAGCCAAACACTCTGAAATGTTTGTATTGGAGCTTCCAGCACAAATGCCAAGCAGTACAGCATGCCATTTCCAAAGTTCTGGCAGAGTGAATTGCATCATGTTGCTCTTTTTCTCACATATGATTCCCAACTGACCCTTCCATACTGTACAGTTCACAAAAAACAGTGTATGTGCATGCAATTTAAAAATATGAAATGGCAACAGTTTATCCCTTGCACCCCCACTTGTCTAAAATCAGTCAGGGATGGGGATCCATGAAAAATGTGTACTGTGATATTTATCACAGTACACATTTTTCATGGTTCCCCGTCCCTGAAAATTGGAATGAATTTACTTCTTTTTAATTTTTTTATATTTCACTTTTCTACATGCACTGGTAAAACATTGTCTTGACACACAAGCTCAGCATAAGGTTCATTCAAGACAACCTTCAAATTTAGTAGATTGAGAGTGATTTTTATTTGAAGAATGGAGCAATATACTGAAAGAAATTTGTAGTAAATTCATATCTAACTATAGCTTTGTTTTGACTTTTGTTTATATTCATATTGTAATTGAATTGAATAAAAAGTTTTTGATATGGATTATGAGTAATTATTTGAAGTAATATCATATTTTAACTTAATATCTTTTTTAATATTTGAAAAAGAAATTTCATCATTTTAAATGAAATTAATTATAATATATATGGATAATATTTGTTTTAATATTTATTTGAAATAGTTTTGTAGGTATTTCTTCTGTTTGTTCTAAAGTTATATTTTTTTAGCTTTGTTACATTTTAAAATATGATGCTCATGGAAAGAAAAATTTATAATTTTATGACCATGAATCAATTTCTTTTTTTTTTTTTTTTTTTTTTTGTAATTGTTTAGATGTCATTAAGAATTTGTTGAATTAGTGATTATGTTCATCAGAGTATAAATTACAGTATTTATGTTATAAATATAAAACAGTGTCATTTTCTTAGAAAGAATTTTCATATGACTGGCAAAGTAGATCAGTTACCATAATTCTTATGTGTTTCATTTATTGAAGAATAATGTAAAAAGATGTTTGGTTATGATCTTTAACATTATTTTCTTTTTGCTGTTATTTTAGTTTCATAGAAACAAATATGTTGGCATTTTATCTAGTTTATATTAGAAATTGTTAAATGTCATCTGCTTTGTAGTAAAATTTAACATCAAGTTTCTAACTATTGATTTTTCAAATCTCACTTAAAGAATAATTTACAGTTGTAAATAAAACTTTGGCAGTTTTTATTTCTGGCACTGATTGAACTTTTCAATTGTTCTGATTACTTTTGAAGAGTAAAGTCTATGCTAAGCGATTTGCATTTCTTTCATATATCATATAACTTTTAACTTTTATATTGCCTAGAAAAATCAAAGAAAATTTCTTTTTTGTCATTCAGAAAGTAGTGTATATATATATATATATAAAAATCTGTCAGATTAATAAATAAAAAATCTATTCCCTTTCTTTTTTTTATATATATATATTAAGCAGAAGTCTAAAAAAGACAAAATCATCTTGATTTTGCCTCAATCATATTTTGAGAAACTCTCACTGAAGAGAACTTGATTTAATACTTAGAGATTTATGGGGAAAAAAATCAATATTTCACTTTGTATTGATTATCTATTACACACACACACACACACACACACACACAATATTTTATTTTCTTTTTCTAGAGTACTGAGTATTATGTTTTTCTGCTTGTCATCTAGTGATCTCTGTTCCTGAACGGGTTGCTGAAAGGTTAGAGCCAAGTGATGATTCTTCAGGTCCTTCCCTCATTGACTATTCTGAACGCCGTTCACTTCCTATCTCCATACCTGACTACCAGACAGTTGATAACAATGGAGAAAAATATGTGGTAAGTTTACTTTTCCATATTTTCTGCTCTCTCTTTCTCTCTTTTTCCTAGCTAGACTATTTTTTTTTTCCCTTTCCATATTACAGACCTTAGCATGTTCAGTGTTTCTGCTTCTCTAATTCTGAATTCTCTTGTTCTCTAGAATAATCTCACTTAGACGACTTTCTGCTTTTGGTCATTTAAAACTTTCTTGCTTTTTTTACTGTTACTGAAGTTTCATTGATTTGTTCTTTTTGTTCTCTCTCTGCAGGAAGTGAACATAACATTAAATTCCGTCTCTTACAGGAATCTCCCAAAATACTGTGCAATTTTTCATGAAATTTAATCTGTACATTTTATTTATTTATTATTTTGATTTTTAGATATTGTTTTTTATATATATATATATATATATATATATATATATATAAATGTTTTCCAGCTAGTTGAAATATTGAACTGAAAACTGTACACAACTCCAGCGTAAAAATAAAATAAGAGATGCCCTTATCACCAAGTGCAGATAATATTATATATGGCATTAAAATAGAGAAGAACTGAATAAAATTTTTTTTTCCTCACTACTACTAATATATATATATATATATATATATAAAAAATATTATTTTTTAATAATATTCACTCAATACATGGCCCAAGAATCACTCAAGGTAGGGGCTACTGTGTGGAGTTATATTAGTGTAGGAAAGGACAAGCATTAGAAGTACAGAGTTGAAGTATAATTTAGAAGGAACTGGAAACCCAATCCTAAAAAGGAAACAAAGGGTAAGCCTCTACTCCTATTTAAAAGACAGGGAAGGAGTGAACTGGACAATAGTCAAACCCATCTACTACTATTATTTATTTTTTATATATATATATATATATATATATATGTGTGTGTGTGTGTTAAAAATGACTGACAGGAAACTGCAGTTAAGATTTTTTTTTTTTATTTACTTTTTTTAGTTGTTTGTTGTAAAACATATTTTTCTGAATGTTATAGTGTTACTTGTAAATTACATGACTCTTTAGCCAACAGGGAAAGTTCACTACAGCATTCAGAAAAACCCGTTTTATGACAAATAACTAAAAATGAACAAAATATTAAATAAAAAAAAATGTGACTTTAGTTCCTTGTCAGTTGTTTTTAATGAAACTTGTGTAAAAAGATGGATTTGCTGCTCAAATACACACACACACACACATATATATATATATATATATATATATATATATATATATATATATATATATATATATACACACACACACACAACAAATATTTTGACTATGGGTTAATCATATTTACAGTGTTGATTAATTATTTATCCCTAAGTATTTAGTGAAACCAACTGTATCTTGTATCCAATCAACTATAGTTTGAACCATTTACTATATTTATTAGCATATGATCTTCTGACACATTCCTCTCCTAAACTGGGGAAAATTTGATTATATAAAAATGGTCTAATAAACAATCAAAGAATTTCAGATTACATTTACATCATGCAATAATGTCCTTAAGAAACAACCAATTTGAAATAAGTTGACATCAAAAATAAATTTTCTTTTCTTTTAACATCTTTCCAGCATCTACTTGTCCGTCTCTTAGCACGACCGTCACGCCCTGTCAATACCCCCCCCCATCAGTAAGGGGCTATTCCATTTTGATAGTGTGGAAAGATGTAAAAAATGCATCAGATGCTACTTGTTTTCAGTGAGAAACTGAATAAATGAAAGAAGGGAAGAAGATATAATTATGATTTGTTATTGAAATATTTTGTTAAAGATGTTAAGCTGAAATATTTTATGATGCGATAGAGGAATTTCTATGGATATTTTGTTATTGTAGAACTCCCCATTTAAGAATTAAGATTCACCAGAAAATTCAAATAGGGAAATCTTGAAATTTTCAGATATTTTTAGTCTGTTAATAGATTCAATTGAACTATCTCCAAAATGAGTGGATAACGTCTTTTGGGAAGATAAGTTTTGGACTCTTTATTTGTTTCCTACAATCTTGGTTTTAAAGATCCAACATTTAAATTATTTGAGTCTTGTTCACAAACTTATAATTATTTTTTGTCGTATGTTAGTCAAGAGATAGTATTTATGAATCCACAACTTATATTTAGATTTACATCAAGATGACATTATCATTTGGAGTAAGTAATCAAAATAATAATAATGTCATTGGTCAGGAAACATTTAGAAAGGTGGATCTTTTTTTTTGATAAAGGACATTCTGACAAAACAGGAGTTTTGTCCTGCAGACTTGAATTTTTAAAGTTTCATTCTACAAACATGTACATAATTCATGGAATCCTTTAAAGATTATTCAAAGACCACTTTTGTTCCTTGCCTCCACCCATGTTTTAGAATAGTAGCTTTTATGTAAGGTCTTGATATTGAAAAATAGAAAAAAATAAAAGTACATCTGTTGTAAAGAAGTCAGGAGATAAAATATATTTTATAATTTTATAGGAAGACAAAATATAAATAAATAGAAAGCATATTGGTAGTAATTTTTTTCTTTTTTTGTAAAAAAAAAAAAAAAAAAATGTCGGCTGTTTTGTGAGCAAGTTATAACATTTACTGAGAACATGAATTCTCTACACAGGAGTGAATTGTATGTAACAAAATCTTTATATAAATTTAATCTGAGTGTATGATGTTCATTTTCATTTGATGAAAAAATATTTCTTTTCTGGACTTTTTACTGTGTCTCTGAGCCAGACTTTTAAAATCAAATGGAAGAAATTAAAAATAAATTTCCTAGACTGACTAAAATATCATATTTATAACCTATTCACTCTTCTGAATGAGAATATGCCAAAATAAATGGCAAAATATCTTCTAAAAAAACAAAATGCGTTTTTCATAAAAGGATCTAAAAAGAAATCTAATGAAAGTAAATATTTTACAAGTATTCTCTCCTATTTTTGTATTTAATTCATTTACTTTGATAAGTTCATTTATAATAAACAATGTTATTATAAATAGAATTATAATAAAATAATTCCATATGTCAAAAAATGCTTTTGTTTTCATGATGAATTCATCTTTTCTTTTTATAGTTTTTATTAAATTCTGTAATGAGCTTATGCTAAATTTTGGTGTAATGAACTAATTTAAAATGAAAATTAACTCAGTCTATATTTGTAGTATTTTTTTTTGTTTTAACTTTACAATTTCAGAAAGCATTACATTGCAGGTCAGAGAGCTAACATTTTTATATATAGATATTTATATATTCTGAGAGATACAAATTGTAAAGTTTTATATATATACTCTCTATAGATATATGGCCAAATATTTTTCTGACAAATGTTATTAATATATAGAGAAAAACCAAACTAGATTTTATTCATCAAAGAAGAGAATTGAAAAGGCTTTTCAAATTTTCATGCATAATTACATTTCTTAATCCATCTGAAATCCTGTTTCATGTGAATAGATTCAAAAAGAAATTTAATTGAATATTCACTTTTTTTTCTAGTTTTCTCAATGAGATGAATTTGCAACTATGGTCAAATGCAATAGTGTATATTTGAGATGCCATTAATGACTGTATTTTTTTTTTATAAAATCTTTTATTTTTCTTTTAATTTCACTACATTTTGGAAGTTACTTTTAACTTCTAAAATTATGAAATGCATAAAGAAAGAAAAAAATGTTTATTAATAAAAAGTCATTCATTTGACCATAGTGCAAGATCAAATCATTGAGAAAACTAGAAAAGACAGCAAATATCAATTATAAATGTTCTTTATATATGAGAATATACAAACCTTTTAAGTGATTAAGAAAGTATTTATGCATGAAAATTCTGATTAGCCTGTCAATCAATTCTCTTCTTTGATGAATAAAATCTAGTTACTGGTTTTTCTATAATGATTAATTTTAACCTATTTGTCAGAAAAATAGATTTGGCCATGTGGATCTGAGAGAGTCTCCTCTTGCAAAGTTTACAATTTGTATTCAAGTCAGAATACAGAAACATCTCATTAAAAATGTTAGCTACAAATGATGACCTGCAATGTAATGCTTTCTGAAATTGTAGAGTTAAAACAAAAAAAATACTACAAATATAGACTGAGTTAATTTTCATTTCAAATTAGTTCATTACTCCAAAATTTAGCATAAGCTCATTACGGAATTTAATAAAAACTATAAAAAAAGATAAATTCATCATGAAAACAAAAGCATTTTTTGACATATGGAATTATTTTATTATAATTCTATTTATAATAATGTTGTTTATTATTTAAACTGATATGATCTGTTTGTTTAATTTCTTATTGTAGTTTTCCAATTTTTGAATAAAAGTTGCATGTTTAAATTAAAATTAATATTTTGTCCAAAGTTTGTTCTGTTCTGTCTCTTTTAAAATACCTTTGACAGTCTCAATCATTATCAAGAACTGGATGTTTTCAGTATGGTAGATGAGATTTTGTTGATCACATTTTCGCATTTAATTTTTTTTTCTTTTTTTTTTTTTTTTTTTTTTTAAAGGCTAGAATTCAAATATATATGTATAAGTGTTGCCATGTAAAAAGATTTCACAGAACCAGATTGCACTGGAAAAGAACTTATCTAATATTTATGCATATTATTATTTAATATGCATGTTAAATAGTTTATAAACACTTTAAAATACCATATTCTGTGATGAAATTACATATGTTGATATAAACTTAAAGATGTACAGTCATGAATCTGTTAAAGATTTCTTTAAGTGATTTAATTCTTTAAATGATTAACATTGTTTTCTATACAATGTGAAGAGTAGAAATATGAAAATCTTTGTGATCTCTCCAGTCTAAACACTTACCTGCTTTATTTCCTGTCGACAAAACATCAAAAAATAAATTGCAGACAATCAATAAAATCAAAAACTTCTTTTAAAATTATCCTAACTGAAACAGCAGGAAATATTCTGAGTCTACACTTCAAAATAAGTCTTGTTTGCTCTATAAATATAACGGATAATGTGTATAGAATTGATGCATTAATGTGTATAGAATTGATAGTGTAAATGCTGAGATCTTGTAAATATCAAGGATTATACATAAAATTTATGTATTCTGTTGTTTAAGGGATACATATATTTGTGAAAACATTAAAATATATTCATATAAGATAGGTGCTAATTGGTGAATGGAAGATAAATGTATTTAAGCATTAGTGAAAGCAATAAGAAAAAAAGTAGTTTGAGTTTTAAAGTAGATTAAAATCATCTCTTCAAACTGCAAGTATTGTTAATTTTAATCATTGAACATATCATTCTTTTTTCTTTTGTTTTTTTATTGCAATCAGGATGAAAGACAAAGTATTACCTTCTTTGCTTCTATGTACATAGAAAATAAGATATTTAGGCATTTTTAATGAAAGGATTAATAATAAAGGTAATAAAATAATAAAGATACTGTATACCTTTAGCTCCTAGGCAATCAGGCACTCTACAATTTTATGTCTGGAGCTTTTAGTCACTATCACTTCTAATCCCTGTTTTGCCTACCATTTGCACAAGCTTGTTAGGTAGGTCATTTGCTGCTTTCCTCCATTCCTCTTGCCTTCAGTATGTTCTGTCAGTGTCAAATTTCCCAAGACCTCTTTCCTTATTATATTCCTTAGAAATTTCATTTATTGCTTTTTGATTCTAAGTATAAATGTTCATTTTGTTTTCATTTTCCCTAAAACTTTGTTGTTGTTCAAATGTTCAGGCCATGGTATTCTCAGCATTCTTCTGTAGGACTGTATTTCTGTTGTCAAGCATTCATTGCTACATAGGAAGATCAACATTACATGATAATTCAGCACTATTTTCTTTGTTTCTAATAAAATTTTCTTGTTTCTTAATCCTTTCCTTAGCATTTGGGAGGTATCTTTTACTATAGCAATGCATGCTACCTTCAGATTTTGCTATCACATTTTATGTCCTTTGTTTAAACACTTCCTAGATATTTAAATTTTTGTACTTACTTGATTTTGGTATCTCCAGTTTGTAGTTCACATCTTGGACCATGTTTGCTGACAACCATACATTTTGATTTCTTACAATTGATAATTAGTCCTTTCTTCCCATTTTTCTTTAATATCTTCTGTAGGAGTTTCCTTTTTGTGTCTACTCTCATCAGTGTTATCTGCATATCTAATAAGATTTTGCTGCCAATAATGAATCCTGGTAGGACTTCTAATTCTATCAGAATGGCCCCACTTTATAGGTTAAATAAATCTGGTGAGAAAATACATCTTTGTCTTATGCCCTTTTCTATTTTTGTGTATTTACTGAATTCATTTTCTATCCTCATTAGTTTCTGGATTATTCTAATATCCTTTCCAAATAATTCCTAGTAGTTCTAACGGTTCTTGTGATGTAAGCATTATGTAGGGTTTGCAAATTTGGTGAATATCTTTTATTTTCTATCTACATAGATGCCAAATTGTTTCATATTAATACTTTTCTATAAACATGATAGATTTTGTTATGTTACAAAATTTGGTTAATGTCTTCAGAAGATTAGATACCAAACCTCATGGAATTTTACCCAACAACCTTTTTCCTTGATATTTCAAGAAGGGACTTTTATAATTTATTTGTAATGTGATTAACCATTGAAAAAATTGAGCAATTTTTTTTTCATCTTAATAATTTGAATCAATTTCCAAACGACTTTTAAACAATGAAAAATATGTTGTAAAGATCATTTATTTTTTTACAACATCAAATTTGTAGCTAGCCACCAAGGATAAAATATTTTCCTAAGTATATAATGAGTACATATAAAATATATGGTCATCAGTTGCACTTGTCACTGAATGTTCTGGAAAATTTGAAATCACACTAATCTTTAAGCTGATGATATTAATTTAATAGAGCTATAAATATTATTTACCCTATTTTTCAACATTATCAAATTTGTGAATAGATAAAAAGTTGAGTGACATGAAATTTGAGTTTTTAGCTGGTCTTTTTTGTAAATGATTAAACCAATTTAAATTGCTGTAATTTCCAAACTACTTACAAAAATAAAATTTATACAGTTGTAAAGACAAATGATATGAAGTTGATTCTAAGGATGAAGTATTTTTTCTTTTACGTTACAATAGCATAGGTTGATAATGCATGTGAAGTACAGAATTTTAAACTGTCAATGATATTTAATAGTAGTAGAGAAAGAAAAAAATGTTTCTTTGACTATACAAAAGCATTTGATTGGGTACAACACCAAGAGCTATTTAAACTGTAAGGAAAACTTAATTTATTTGGGAAGGATATTAAAATAATCTAGAACAAACTGCCTGCATACAGATAGAAAAGGAATTGAGCAAGTACCCAAAAAATAGAAATGGGTCATAAGACAAGGATGCATCTTCTCACTAGATAAACCTTTAGAGAAAGGTGATCTTAAGAAAGCTATAAATTCTACCAGGAGTAATAACTCCTGGTGGGCACAATCTTAACATAAGATATGAAGATGACATTGTGTTGATGGAATGTGTGAAAAGAAAAGAATGAACTAAGCATTAGTTGTAAGAAAACAAAGTATGATCATTAGTGTGACGTCCCTCTACCGCCTTCGCTCGCTCCTTGCTGCTTCGTTCGGGTGTCGCCGCTCCAAACGTGACGTCCGCCTGTCTGCGTCAGTCGTGTTGTCCCGTCCCGTGACGATCAGCTGGCTTGGTATTGGTCACGGCACCCAAATGTGACGTTCTAACCTTTTGGTGATTCGGATGGGAATCTGGTCAGATCCGATATCAGCCTCATCGTTCCCAACTCACTTCCAACGTCTGGTTACCAAAGTAACTGCGTTGATCTCCAGTCCTACCCACGTTGTGAATTGATCTTAAGCAGACGAAATCAATCAGTCGTTGGAGCCGTAATGCAAGCTGAGTTCAAACGAGGGTGGTATCACACAAATATGTATAAAAGAAAATAAAATAATAACTCAAAAGTTCAAGGTATCAAAAAAAGGATAACAATACTTTATATCTGGTTGCTGAATACATAGGACTGCCTTTATCTCCCGACCCGCTATATGGATTGTGACACGTTGTTTTTGTTAGGTGAGTTTTAACATCTTAAGTTGTCTGTTCTTTAAGAAATTGGTTCTTGGTGTGACTTCAGGTGATAGTCGTAACACTTGTGTTGGTAGTATGAATCTAAGTCGCTCTTCAAAATAAATTGTTCTTGGATTGAAGATGAGTTCGGAAGTTGCGCGAATCTTTCAAGTCAGCTCTGCGAGGTCCGCTTCAACTGAGCACTAGAGACTGAACTCTGGAAAACCGGAGTCCGAACTGATTTTCGCTCGCTGCGACTTTGCTTATATGGACGCCGACGAAAACCGGGGTGGGCTTTGTCGGGGTTTGAGGTTCCTTGATAATTCTAAATCCATATCCACTTCTTTTATTTTCGGTCAAGAATTTTCCACTCCTTTCCATTTTTGGAAGTCTTCTCTTACTCCCACCTTCTCTTATTCTCATATGGATATCTCACCATACTTCGGAGGGGCGTCAACAGTTCTCCCCACTTCTTCGTAGCAACCTCTCATATCTAACTAACCTCTAAATGGGCGGTGGCAGGCTTCCCCCCTTGCGTCACGTGATCACCTCCGCCTGGCCCTCGTTGACATTCGGCCAATGGCGTCCAACCGGGTGGGTGTGATCCGGCTAGCTTTGTTTTAAGAAAAAAATATATCTTGGTCAAAAAAAAAAAAAAAATTATCTTTTTCTTTTCCTTTTCTTTCCTTAATCGCAGCTCTCATCCCCAATGTCACCTGGGATCTATCAATGCCAATTATCAAGTGGTTAGTTGTCTAGCAAAACACAGCCAATTTCCGTCCCGAAAAAACAGTTTCATTGTCCTAGCCGTATTTGCATTCTTGGTGCCAATTTCTGATAACATAGTTTTATTATCATAACCGAATTCTAACACCCATAGATGTCTTGTCAAAACGGCAAAGACTTAACCCAGGGTTGGCTTCGTGTGCGGTTAACAGATGACCTATTAAATCCTTTCCTGACAATATTGTTTGCAATGGCAATGAAACCTTTCACCATTTGTTACTATCAAAATAACATTGTCAATGTCCCGGTCGTGGGTGGTTTCCTTTATCATCTAAGCTTAAGTCTCGCCTCTCTTTTCCTTTCTTTACTTTCTCTTTTTCCTTTCCTTTTTTTCTTTTTGTGCCCCTAAATGGTGTCACATTAGCAATAGGGACTGTTATTGTTCTATATACTTATGTATTGCCCAGCACAGGAATTGAACTCACAACCACCAGATAATAGAAACTAAAGTTTTGTTGTTATTGGATTGGCCTATCTCACCTGTTCTTTGCAATGGGTTCTGTCATGGAGCTCAATATACGCCCATGGTATTGCTTTCTGAGAGTGAACATTCATTTGCCTAATGAATCCTTGACAGACCACTTCAACAGGGACTGCCAAAAATGTGAGCAACAAAGTGGCAATGTTATAATCCAGCAAATACAAAAATTCAACTATCTGGGAATTGTTTTAACAGACAATGAAAAATGTGGCACAGAAATCTTAAAGCATTTTAGAACAGTAAAAGATGCCTTCCAAGAACTAAAAAAAAGTATTAAAAAGTTGGAAAATGTTGTTAGAAACAAAGATGAATGTTCTACTGTTATGTAATATCAATTCTCTGATATTAGCAGTAAATGCTGAACAATTTCATCAAAGATGAAGAGGAAACTTGAGGCAACAGAGATGTAGATCTAAAGAAGGATGCTGAGAATATGGACAAAATTGAGCATTGAGGAAGTTTTAAGGAAAATGGTAACAAAAAGGACACTTCCTACTTAGGAAGAGGTGGTTGATATTTCTGGGATACACAGAAAGATAGAGAAAGAGAGCTTTGAGAATTTCATATTTACAGGACATATTGAATTTGAGAGAGACACACGCAGACACACACAGGAATCCTAGTTATCTAGTTGTGTAAATGGATTGCATAACAGGGAATGGGAGGGTTAGGAAGTTGTGGAGTGCCATAATCATCCACCTCCTAAAGGGACATGACACCTAAAAGAAGACTGCAAGAGCTGTAAAATAGTCATTGTCAGGTGCCTATGAATTAATTTTTTTCTTTGATTAGTCCACTTGGATGCCAAATTCAAGATCAGTTGTCCAACTTGATTTTAAAATAAGTATAACATTAATTCTACTTTAGATTGGCAATTTATTTTCACTTGAATTTATTTTGATTTATTTTTTCTCCTTCTGATGATGCTGATTACAAATTAGAATATTCAATTAAATTTTCATCTTGAAATTCACTTGTCAATTCATCTTTTCATTTTTTTCATACTAAATAAGACATGATTATCATGTTTTACTGACAGAAAATTGAATTTGAAAATATTGTTAAGCATATTTGTAACAAAAAAAAATTCTTGAAAAAGCTCATTTGAGAGTTTTAATGACATGACTTTGGATTGAGACTATCAAAAGTTCAGTGCAAAATAACTGTTGAAATGCTTTTGGTTTGCTTTTTCAGGTCTTCAACATATATATGGCTGGAAGACACTTGTGCTCACGCAGGTACAGAGAATTTGATTGTCTTCATGGCCAGTTAAAAAGAGAATTTGCAGATTTCAATTTTCCCAAACTTCCTGGCAAAAAATTATTCACATTGTCCGACCAACAGCTGGATGCCAGACGCCGAGGACTTGAGCAGTATCTGGAAAAAGGTTACTAATATTTTTTATTTATTTTTATTGTTTTTCTCGTAAACTTAAAATTTATGACAATCATTTATTTTCTTAATTCCTTTTCTTGAATGCCAGAAAATTCTTTTTTATGTAAGAGATTTAATTAAAAATGCTGGCAATTGCAAGTTGTGACTAATTTAACTCAAGACATTTTTATAACAAATGATCCTGCAGTTTTTTTTTTTTTTATTATAATTAAAAATAGACATATGTTATTTGTAGCCTTTTTTTAGTGTTTCAGCTGAAATTTCAATGTTATATGAATTTTTGTCATCTTCTACAGGATGAAAGTTACTTTATTGTAATTTTGTTTTATTAACACATTTCTGTTAAATGTATTTGTGAAGCTTGGCTGGAATAGTTTTTTGAAAATTTTAACAAAAATGGAACAAGTACAATCTATCCAAGTACATTAAAGGGTTCAGCTTTAAATTCCTTGAAGGTTACTCAGGTTGACAAGCACTTGATGAAGACTGAAGGGCATAATGGTCAAAGCATGATAACAACAAAGATGAGTGCAATAGTCCATGTGTGTAAATAATAACTCCTCATTCTAGAAATTCAGACAGAAATTTTGACTAAGTAGCTTTTTTTTCTGATTATAGCCAATTATCAGTGACAAATATTTTTGTTCTAAAGTTTATCAACATCCAACAGCTGTGAGAAAAAGTAAATTAAAAATTTAATTTTAAATATTTGAATTTACTCAGGTGTGGTACACCAGCTGGTAGATTTTGGTAGAGGTTATTGTGACATTCTCAATTCTTTCTCCCTCTCTCAGACAATCTAGGACTGTAGGTAAAAAAAAAATATCTTCCAAAATAGAATCCAAATAATAATCTTAATTTATCTATTTGTTATCCAATAAAATAGGTGTCACACAATGATTTTGATAAAATAATAATAAGAAAGTTGATATAATGAATAAGTTACAATAATAATAAGCTACAACAAGTTACAATAGATATGATAATAATTTGATAAGTTAATTTGATGATGATAATAATGATAATAATTTGGTAAGTTGATGATGATAATAAATAAGTAGATATATTTATTTTGATATTAATATAAGGAAGTATATATTTCAATAGAAAGAAAGCTTCATATACATTATTTTGTAGAGTGATGTATGTGCTGACAGTGGAGTCCAGATGAATCTGTTTGATTTCTTTCTCTCAACTGTAATAAGCTGTAACTTGTCCTGACATGTTTCTTAAATAAGATTATATTTAGAATGACTTTCAAAGGAAATAAGTAAATGAGACCGAGAAGCAGTCTTTATATTTTGTTTAATTTAAAAAGGGTATTTCTATAAATGACCTAATTTTATGAAAGTTTCTATACAGAAAAAGTATAATGAAAATGGAAAGCAATTGTGTATGTTTTTATATATATATATATATATATATACATACATGCACACACACACAAATTGATTCATAAGTCAAGTCTATTAATTAAAAAGTAATAAAACTGACACTTAATTATAAAGTATTATTTTGTTGTTCTATATCTAATTTTACAAGTATGCAACTTTGCTGAATGAGGATGAAAGCATTTTTATAATTTACAGTGAAAGTGAAATAAGAGATTGTGTTGTCTATTGGTATCGATCGGTCTTAATAAGAGTGAAAATACTAATGATAGCCAGCAAATATGGCTGCCACAGAAAAACTGGTTTATTTTGCAAGATTTTTTTACAAAATTTAATTGGAATTGATTTTTGAGAATTATTGATTTTTAATGATTAGATGGGTTTGTATTTTCCCTCCAGACATTGAATGTGAATGTATCCACACACACACACACACACACACACACATATCTATTGGTTCTCAGAAATGATGATGATGATGAATGTGCACATAAAATTTGTTAATACACAAGTGAACACATTCATGTACTCACATAAATGTATCTTTATGTGCAATCATATTCAGAGGTACACGTGAAAAAAAAAAAAAAAATCAAAATTTTACACACAATGGCCATTCCCTCCCCATGTGTGTGCTAAATTATAGTCTCATTTGGCTGCATACACTATTATTATTGGGTGTGTTAGAACTGCAAATATTTGCAACATGGAAGAAAAAAAAACTAACCAAAAATGTGAGCTTTCAGTCTTTTTAGCTTTTCTTTCTTTCTCAATTTGTAGAATAGAAGAAAGAAAAAAATTCCCGCACACGCTCTTTTATCTCAGTTGTTTTCTCCTTTTAAAAACTATTATTTCCTCTTTAATGTAGTGGAAAAACAAAAAGTTACCAACATCTTGCTTCTTATTTTGTTTTTAAAGATGTTTCTAAATTTAATGTGGTTTCTTGCCTAAACAAAAGTTCAGGACCAGCAACTGCCAAATAGAGTTATGGAACATTTTCAAATCTCTCATTCTATTTTGTCAAACCTTTCCAATGTAGCAAATATTAGCTCCTTTTTTTTTTTTTCTTTCTTTTGCTTGTTCTTCATTATAGCAAATGATATCTGTCAACATTCATTAAGGCCATTTGGTTCATTTTCTTAGCTTCTGTCATTTCTTTTTTCTGTTTCATTATTTCTTTTTTCTGTTTCATTATTTCAAATTTTAAAAGAAACTTCAGTGAGTTCCCTCCAAACTGTTTTGCTTATATAATATTTTAATACTGATATTCTCCGACCCTCTTCAAGTGTGGCAGGTTTCAGTATGCCAAAGTACTAAATGACCTTTTAGCAGAATTTTAGCTTAGATTGTGTGTGTGTATATATATATATATATATATATATATATATATATATATATATATATATATATATATATATACACACACACACACACACACGTTGAGAAGTTTTCAACCTAACCAAGAAGATCTTTCAAAAATATTTTGAGATTTGGTCATATTTTGGAAAGTGGGTTGGGCTGAGAACTTTTCACCCCCCTCCACCTTTATACTTGCTTTATACATATTTTATTTTGTCACTTATTACATACCAAGTCATTAACCATATCTCAGATGTTTAATAATCAGTTTGTTGGATTATTAATTTTTTTATGGTAATGTTTTAAATCCTTATCAGATAAGTTATCTCACACTTACATTCTCTTTTCAATAAAGCAGCATTCAGAAGAGACAAAGCTTCTTGGCTCAATTGTGTTCACCTTTTTTATTCATTCTACTTGATTGTTCTTTCTTATACGATTATTAGTGCAAAAGAATAATCATAAAACCAAAAGAATCCTTGGGTTAAGTGAAAATAGTTTTGTAAAATCACTCACACCAGGGTGCATAAAATACTAACGGGAATACTTCTGTTAGTTAATATCTTGTGCAAAACAAACAACTGCAACATTGCTTGCTCAAAAGTCAATGTTGCTCCAAGTGACAAATGTAAAATATGGAAGGCCATTTCAGAAGAGTTCAGCTTTTACATTACTTATTTGATTTGAATAAGAAGTAAATGTTTATTTTAATGGTTATCTAAGGACTAAAGTATGATGTTTGTCTACAGAAACACAAACGTGAACAAGCAGGGATATCTAGCATTATCCAGAGGAAGAAATAACTTCAAATATAACAACATTGGGTGGGGGTTGGGGAAGAAGTTTCACATATTTGTTTTTACACAAGTCCATCAGACAATTGGCATAATAAACTGTATAACAAAACTTATCCTAATACTGATGAATAGAGTATGCAGCAGAATTACACTGGGAATTGGAAATAAGAATAATAATGTGGTTTTATTAAAGACACTGGAACAAGGAATGTAATATTTATGCTTAGAATGATATCAGCATGATAAATAAAATAAAAATGCAAAAAGATGTATACTTATGTATTATAGATTATGCAAAAGTGTTTGAGATAATATATTGCAAAGAACTGTTGGAACTGCTAGATATCTTTGACATATTTGTGAAGGATATTGGAATAATCCAGAACCTAGACTGAAAGAAAACTGCATGCATACTGATAGAAAATGAATTCATTAAATATACAACAAATAAAAAGGAATGTATGACAAGGATGTGTTTTGTCATTGGACTTATTCAACCTATACAGATACAGTGAGGTGATTCTGAGAGAATTAGAAGTCCTACCAGGATTTATTATTAGCGACCACAATCTTAACAACATAAAATATACAGATGACACAGTGTTGATAGCAGACACTGAAAGAAAACTGCAAAAACTCCTACAGAAGATAATGAAGGAAGGTGAGAAGAAAGGTCTAAACATTAACTGCAAGAAGACAGAATGCATGTTTCTCAGCAAAAGGAAGATGCAAATTACAAATTGGAGATACCAAAATCAACTAAGTAAAGCAATTTAAATATCTGTCAAGTGTTTTAACAGAAGATGAAAAGTGGGACACTGAAATTCGAAGGTTCATTGGGATAGTTAAAAATGCCTTCCAAAAGCTAAAAAAGTATTAAGAAATTTGAAAGTTTCGTTTGAAACAAAGGAAAGAGTATTGAAATATTATGTAATGTCAGTCGTTCTATATGGCATTGAATGCTGGACCACCATCTCACAAATGAAGAAGAGCCTTGAAGCAACAGAGATGTGGTTTTTCAGAAGAATGCTGAGCATACCATGGACTGAATATGTGAGCAACGACAGTTTTAGAGAAAATAGAAAGAAAAAGGACACTTAGAATCAGAAAAATAATTGAAATTTTAAGGGCACATAATGAGGAAAGATGGCTTGGAAAATTTGACCATCACAAGACATGTTGAAGGCAAGAAAGACAGTGCAAAACCTACATAAGCTTGTGTAAATGGATGGCAGAACCAGGTTTAGGAAAGATAACAAAAAGACAAAATTTACTAAGAGCTTTAAAGGACAGGAAATTGTGGAGAGCCATGATCACCAACATCCTAAATGGACACTGTATATAGAAGAAAGCTCTATATGCCTACTTTGAATTTTGAACCTCAAATAAATAAATTTTGTTTTATAGTTTATATCCTATTTTCAAAGATATTGAACCAAGTTTAGGTTGCTCATTCTAAATCAGACTACCAAACTGAATCCTCCAAATTATTAGCCACAGTATTTCAATATTTAAACGAAATATGTCAAGTCTTCTGCAGACATAATTAAAAATTAAATTTCAGAAGTTATCTCCAATATGAATGTAAGTTTATTAAATAAAGAAGCCATAATATTATTAACAAACTATAATGACATTATCCAATGTCTTGCCATTTGTGAATTTTATCAAATGACTTGTTAAAATATTTTTAGATGACAATTCAGCTTATATGATTTATTGCAATTTGTTTACTAATCAATTTTGATGCAAACAATTTTCTTTTCGCTGTCAATTCAAGAGTAGATTCGACTTGAAATAATCCTAAATAATTTGATTTATGACTTAGAATTGGCTCTTGATCCTAATCTTATGATTGCTTAAAAAGTCTGTCACCTTCTTCAGTTTATAGTCAAGCACCTTACTCTCTTTATATATATATTCTCTTTTCTTTTTGGTTTATTATCTGCCTGCTATAATGACTCTTTAAAAGTAACAGGAAAATATCTTTCATGAAAGAAGTGGTAATTATGTCTTTGATACTTGTCACACTAATCTTTCCTCAAAATTTTCCAAATGGCTTTCCAAATTGTAAAAGTCTATAAACACTGAAAATATTTTATCAAGTGTATGAAATGCATTGAACTTGAAATCTGACCAAACATTAGAATTTTCTTTTTGAAAATCACGTTTTTGGCACTATTCATTTCCTACATACATAGGTGGAAAAGGAACATAAAAAAAAAAATACTTAACAATATAAACA